>JAGYYJ010001788.1:0-68833 GCA_019671005.1 Hibiscus mutabilis | reverse complement strand
GACATCAGAGTTAGTACTGAATAAATGAACTTCCCACAAAAGAGACTTTAGTGTATGATATATATACCATGTAATGTTGAAATCTTTCAGACTCAGATACATCCTGCCTAGTAATCTGCTCTTCAAGATGTGCACGGGCATTGTACATCTCCTCTGCCTTCTGGTAAGCTGAAGCAACATGGGGAGAAATCCCTAAAACATTGCCGGATTCAGCATCAAGAGAATTTCCTTGCTCCACCTCCCATGCCTTGTAGGCTAGAAGAGTAGACTTCAAGTTAGCATGGGGAATAGACAAGTAACGATGGAATATACTCCGTATGCGCTGGACCTGTTTTTCTTTAGCCTGAACAATAAATGGATAATCAGCAGTCCAACTCAAAAACATGTTCTTTATGAGGAAAAAAGTATTTAAGTGTAAAGAAAATAGTATCATGCTGAGACCTGGATGTCAGATGGGTCAATAGTTAGTAAAATAGCTTGCTCAAATTGGGTATATGAATCCCATATTAGAGGGCCTTGAGAAACATGAAGAGCAGCAGCTGTAACAGCTCGCTCAAACAGATTTCTTGCCTTTGAAATCCCATCGGCTGAACAATCACGCAGTTTTGGATCATGTTCTTGCACGTAATTTAGGTACTCACACCAAAGAGGGATAGACAGATACTCAGAGATGCCTCTCTCGTAAAGCTTCTCGACTGACTCGAAATTGGAATCATTCGAAAGAGAAGCTTCGTCTTTGGCCCATTCTATCCACATTTCAGGACTCAGTGGAAACAATGTATTCATGTTTTCCCTTGCTTCCCGTAGCTTCTCTATTTCACCACTTCTCCTCAAAAGCTTTATGTACTGTGAAATCGAATCAAATAAATAAAATTACAGGAAATACTAGCATTGTTAGTAGTAGGAAAAGATGTTTATGTTTAGTCTAACAAAGGATAGCAAGAAAATACTTGTTTACCTGGACATGGGCATCGTAGTTGGAAGGATTGGTGGAGAGCTCGTATTCTAGGGTTAAGAGCTGCTCTTTCTGATCTGCTTCATCCTCTGAATCGCTTGACTCCGAATCGCTGCTGGATTTCCGACTGGTTTTAGGGTTTTCAACAGTATCACTCCCTTCCATTTCAGTGTCTTCCCCCACGGGTGATTTCTCAAACTCATCCATTTTCCGTTCTTTTCTTTTTGACTGTGTTTCTTCTCCTCCTCCTTTAATTTAAGACGGCGTGGGCAGTGGGTTTGGGAGCTTGGCGTGTCACCTTTTTATCAAGACTGGCTGATAGAGAGCTGTGATAATTTTTTATTTTATTTTTTTTTGATGAAGAGAGCTATGATAATTTTGATTTTATGAAAATTCACATTAAAAATTCAATTCTGATTTGAACCCGATTAGGGACTCGAGTGAAAAGTTCATCAGACTATGGTTCAAACGTCATACGTGCGCGTTGTTAAGAGGTAAAAAAATTATGAACATATATTAGCATGAAATGAATGAATTAAGTTTAAGGTTCAAATTATAAAAATTAATGTATATAAGTGAAATATTTTAAAATTATTTGATTTGATTTTTTTTAAATTTTTTAAAAAATATTATTAGACATTTAAAATTTTAAAAAATCACCGTTCAATTCTCAAATATTTTGAAAAAAAATCAACTATTTTTCTTACAAAATAAATTAATATATTTTATTTTTATATTAAGGGTTAATTTTGATATATTTTTCCATTAAAAATTTACATTTAAAAAATTAAAAATATAAATCTCAAACTCAAATTTTCTTTTAAAAATAAATTCTAACCATTTTTCTTTAAATTTTTTTTAAAACCCCTAAACAGTAACATAAAATTTACACAAATTTGTGTATCAAAGTATTTTTCGTGTATTAAAATATATCATGACATATTACTATTAAAGTTGATTTCGATCGGTCAGATTTATGGTTGGTGCGCTAGTTGCAAAGGGCTCGACCGGCTAACCAAGAAGTCCTGATCAAGGTGTTGCATTCTCTTTGGAAACTTTCAACACCCACTGAATTCGCTTCACTGGATGATTTTCTTATTCTATTAAATTTGGCTCCTTAGTGTTTTGGTAATCACATTGCCTCTCAATCATTTTACGTGGAAGATGGATGAAAGGCAATGGGGCATTCTTGGTTATTTCACCGATTATGATTCTCACTTATGCAAAGTGGGTTGGGACAACTTTATCCGTATATAGTTGTTCAGCGCCTTTGGTAACGGTTTGGGACAGTTAATACAGGTGCCGGATTGGTGATTCGCGGCCATCTGAAATATGCAGGGGTTTATGAATTCTACTGTTCCCTCATATTTACAATATGGTTTGTGGTCGAGTGCGTCTCCATTTAAGAAAGGACTGCGGGATGCTTTTGATCGTCTAAGGGGCCATGCTCCTTGTGTACCACCTCGTTCATTATCTTCTACTTTTGCTACAATTACTCCCTTGACTCAAGACTCGTTTGTGGCTTCTGGTTGTCATTCGACTCTTGGTGCAGTCTCTACGAATTCTGTGCTTGTTGCCTTGTTTCGGATGGTTTTGGGAGTCCTCTCTCGCATTCTACTTCCTATTTGACTATACCTTCCTTCCATGCCAAATGCATGATTTTTGTGTTCAAAATCTTACTACACTCGAGATGGCTGATGTATGCCCTATGGCTAATGTGTCACTTACTGAGGTACCAACTGGCAACTACTCTCCTGGACATTGTGCATGGGATCAAATATTCAACCTACTAATCAAACTACATCATAGCATTAATCCTGAAGGCTGAAACTATAGACAGTTTGATCAAAGAAACTAAGACAACATGCATTTCAAACCTTACTATTCTGCGTAATAATTTCGTTCCTAGTAATGCAGAAAGTGAGAAAACATAATGTCCTTAAGAAATACAATCACAAGTAGACCTTGACTAAAGACTCGACCTAGTACAATGAAAAATTTGATCAAACCCAAAATAACCTTCAGAAATACACCAACCAATTTTCACAAGGACCAAATGGGCAGAAATATCTTATATACTATATTAAAATAAATAAATAAATAAAGCAATTAAACAAAATTACAAAAATAAAATCATTGTAATGGGATCAAAAAAACCTATGTAAAACCGTTCTCCCATTAACTCCTTGAGCTATAGAAATCAACAGTTTGGTCAAAGAAACTGAGAAAACAAAATCACAAACCTTACTTACAGCAATAATTTAACCTAAACACTGACAGAAAACACAATGTCCTTCAGAAATACCCCATCACAAGGGCAAGAAGGGAAGAGAGAGACAACAATTAAACAATTAAAAACAAGAGAACTTTTGAGATGAGACATTGTTTGTCAAAAAAGAGAACCCAAATTTGAACTTTAGAGATGACATTGTTGGGAGGGACAACCCCCAAAAAGGATTAGTCCTCATATATCATAAAACAAACATAGAGGATATCTTGGTTCCACCAAAAAATAAATAAATAAGTCATAATAAAATTGGAAAGGCGAACCAAAGACTATTGTTAACATCTCAATTCTTCATATATAAATATGTGTATACTAAATGTGAATTGAACCAATATAGAAAGTATGATACATACTCGGCATCCTTTGCCATCTAAAGTTGAGCTCAAGAGCTTGGCCACACAGAATTTTGGGAAGCCTCAGCAAACTCAGGTGGTGGCACAGGGCGAACAGGGACATTCCGAGCTATTTGCAGACTAGTGTCAAGAGATGCCTCAGATGGTAGTGCACCAGATGCAGAAGGCATGGAGTTCATATTGGGTAATGAAGGTACCTTAATAGGGTAAACTTCAGTGACTTCTTCAGTGCTCTCATCCAGATATACAACATCCTGCATGGTGAGTTGGTGGTATTCAACAACCTCCCTCAGGAAGCGATTCTCACGTGCAAAGATGGAATTCTCATGAGCTAATCGTGCCTTCTCTGCCAACAGTGTCTCAAGTTGAAGACGAATCTGAAAATGGAAAAAAAAAATCAAAATTTTGTGTTAACATGTCAAAAGCTTAATTACTTCCCTCATCACTTTCAATCCACACTGGAAATTAAAGATGAACTTTATGTTACAAGTGGAATAAAAGAATAAAATGCCTGGTCAGCTAAGCTAGAAAATCTGACCATGTTTACATAATTTGAGTGCTTAACTTTGGGTTGCATGATGACCCAATCATGCTGATGCTGATGTTCTTTGTCATAGAAGGGATTTTGGATACATGGACAATGAGGCACATCGGGACATTATGTAACATTCTAAACTACAGGAAGCTCTGATTAGGCTATCCTTCATTTCTAGATGCTACATGCATCAGCTTCAATCATTTGAGACATCTTATTGTTACAGAAAATCAAGTTTGGTTTTAACTGCATTTTTACTTTATTTTTGCTCAAAAAATGGTAAAAGTTTAACTATATAAAGAATATTATGATATTATGTACAGTTGATTTCTTACAAGATTTTAATCAAATTAATAGTAAGATGTTAAAAATGCACTGGTTCAAAAATGAGTCGGTAATTGGTCCTTCCAAGGAGAAAATTTGAACTCTATTGCAAACAAAAAAGACATATGGATCCTTCAGATGAGTAAAATATAACAAAGGATAAAATGTTGAAACTGCATACCAACTCATCATCATCCGGGTTATCTCCTCTTTCATGATTCTCGCGAAGGATTCTATTTTCTTCCTCCAGCTGAGCACATCTCTCCTTTGCAAAAGCCAAATCAGCTTTGACAGTTTTTAGTTCTCGGAGAAGAAGCTTTGCCTTGGCAGCCATAGCCATAGCAACCTGTAAAAAGTTAGAGATCCAAATCATGCATCCAATTTTCGCACAAAAGTTATTGCATAAAAAATTAAAACAATGAAAAAAAGATTTATACAACTTGTTTCACATCTCCTATAAAACAACCTGTCTTCCACATGATGAATACTATTTGATTTTATATTGTTCATGCTCTTACATGTATGCTACTGAACTTATAAACAGCTTTTCAGAAAAGGTTTCAAGACATCTTTAACAGAGGGTTAAATCAAATATAAGAAATAAAGAAGAAAAACAATCTAATATTTTATGCATGTTCAAACAATTGTCACTTTTATATTGCTAAAAAAATCTGAAATGAGGCTTCTAGAGCAAGAAAACCACAGGTTACAAGCATTGCACACAGCAAAATACATCCAACATATGAACCAGTGACACAAAGCAGCCACCTTACGTCGCGAGATGCCTTCAATTGAATTTCCATATCAGCTTGCACAGATGTTCGTTCTTGGTTTTGCATTTGTGGTTGTTTAGCAGCCGGATTTGGTGCCATAGAACTGCTAGGCTTTTTCCTAATATGCTTGCGGGTTTCTTGAATGATTCCTGCTGTCCTATTCTCCACAATCGTAATACCCTCCTGAATGCAAATCAAAGAATAATGAGTGGCTATAGGTTTGTAAACAATTTCAAGAAGTACAAGAGAGACATGATAGTGGTATGACAATAGATTGACATGTGGTAAACATTTGGCTTCCAAAAAAACATAAGCGGCATGAAATAGCTTAAATAAATCAAAAGTGACCTGCATTTTTTCTTTTTTCCCTTTCTAATTATGAACAAACAAATTATAAAATCAAGATAATTGATACTAGGAACATTTGTATATTTATACAAACAAAAAAGTAAGGGGATTTATGAACTGACCTCAACAGATTTACCAATGTAATTTATGGACGAGGTAATTGCACCTAGGCCCTTCTTCAAAGTGGGATTGTCTGCTTTGTGATGCCTATCTTGTGACTGGTATACATTACGATACTGCAGATGGCAAAGAGTGGAAACAAATATTCAAATATAGGTAAGACCAAAACTCATAAATCAACGAGTAAAGACGCATTTCCATCAATGCTGGCACACTTGAACAAGTGATTATATCAGGAAAAAAGAAAATCCAAAGCAAAATAATCGCAAGAACATGGAATGGAAAGGGAAATAAAGTGAATCATGAAGCAGCTGCTGCTTATTAGTATATCGAAATGTGTCGACCAAGAGCACAATGTTGGACTCTGACCTTCTCTGCGGTTGGCCCTTGATGCAGCTCAGATTTAGCTTGTCCGCCTGACTCAAATTGGTGGTGCTCATTATCGTCATCCAAAAAGGCTTTAGCTTTCCTAGCAAGAGAACCCCAAAACCCATGCTTGGATTCATCTAAATTTTTCAATGAGGCATATTGATGAGATTGGGGGTCCTGGAGTCAAAAAACGAGTTCCGTTAGAAAAAAATTTGGGGTTTTAGGAGGAAAAAGATTGTAATAAACAAAAAAAAAAGAAAAAACGTAGATCAAACAGAAGGATTAAAAGAACCTTGGAGGTGGAGGTGGCGGTGGGAGCGGGCGTGGAGAGAGGAGCAGAAGAGGAATGAAGGGAAGCATAGCCGTAAGCGGCGGAGAGAGAAGAACCTTCGCGGGCGGAAGATGCCCTTATGGCTTTGGCTGTATCCACTTCTACGTCTACCAAATCATCCGCCGGCGCTGCTGAAGGCAATATTCCCTGCTGCTGCTGCTGCCTCCTTCTGTAAGCCATTTCCTTCCTAATCCCTGTTCCTATTTATTTGCTCTATCCATCTACCTCTACTATACTTTTTTGTTCCTGCTAGCTTCAATCTCTCCGGTCCCAAATCTATCTTTCTATTCCAAATGCCTAAAGGCCAAAACGAATCTTCTTCTTTGTTTCCCTTTGAATAAACCTCTCCTCACTCGGCAGAAATACCAAGTCAACGCTCACCGTCCACCAAATTTCAGCTGATCCAATCTAATATTGTTGCCAGTCTTATACTTCCCTCGCATGCAGCTTGTAATGGCCCATAGGCCCATTCCCATACATAATAATACAGTACCTTATAAATGTATAGCTGGCCTGTTTTGTAGCGGATATATCCCTGTAAACCCCATTAGTTCACATGCTCTGTTTGGGCTTACTGCTGGAAAATGTTCGAAATAGTAAAATGGGCTATTCGAACATTTCCCAAATTTAAGGTCCGGCGGGCTTCATTTAGTGTTTAGAATTTAGTGTATAGGGTTTAAGTTTAGGGTTTAGTTTTTTAGGGTTAAAGATATAAATTTAGGATTTTGATTGTTATAGTGTAAATTACACAGGCTTGTGTAAAATTAGTATTACACAACCTGTGTATCAAAGTTTTACCTTATTTTAATGGAACCTTCTGTTAGTTGTCTCGGAAAGACAAGGAAATATTTTATAAAACTTGTTACTTGTTAGCCTCAAAAGCAACTTGGAAGATTTAGCTGCAGCAATAGAACTATCCCAAAGTTCATTCCCTGTAGTTATACCTATAGGGCTATCGAGTGTCAAGTGCTTCTGGGATCATGTATTTGTTGTTACTATTATTTTGCTACATTGCATTGACTTGCACTTTTGCAGGCCGAAAATCAGTATCCACCTTTCATAAGGAATCAAACTACAACTTTTTAAAGGAAATGGCCCGTTAAAAGGACCAAGAGTGCAGTGCAATATGCATGCTTTGGTCTTGATACACATAGGTTATGAGCGGCAGAGACAAGATTTTTATATAATGGGGTTAGTATGGAGGATTTTCATACAACTATAATAATTATTATTTACCACATACCTCAACAAATTAAGTGATGGTCAAAAATCTAATATTTTTTATAAAAAATTAAAATTATATATTAATTTCTTGAAAATCTCGTACCCTAACAAATAAAGTGAGGTCAATTGACTCCAAATTTTGATATAGATCCACCTATGTATATTATATATATTGTCCTGATGGTCTTGATTATTTAAAGCTGTAGACCAACTAAGCTAGCGTTCATACAAGGTACTAAGGTTCTGTTTGTGGTACGAAAGATGGAATTTTTTTTAATTAAACGGTTAATATTGCATCACGAAATGATAGATTAGTGAATCATACTTGATAGAAGTAGGTAAGCTACTTCACCCAAATGTGTAGTGCTGTGCTCATCAGTCCATTAGTGAGTGAGATTGCATCACAATTAATTCACGGAAAGTTTTAGACGTCACGAGCCCCAACTCCCCGTGATACACCATGATCTGGGCTACTTATGTCCACCCAGTTTTGCATACGGTTGGTGTAAATTTTTATCATTTAACACAGAATTATACTCTCCTTCAACCCGACGTTTTTCTATTTATCATTGTTCATTTAATTTTTTACATTTGTTCAAAATAAATTACTTATCTCCTTAATATTCTCATCTAATTGTGATTTGAACTGCGTGAACATCTTCTTGTATTATTCATTGTTCTAACAAAGCTACACCCAAAAAAAGGAAGCTGGGAGACTGGGACCTGCAACCGAGTCTGGAGTTTCTCTGAATTCATGCGTTAGGCATCAGTCACCTCAACATGGCCACACATTTCTGGAGAAACCAATGTAGGAAAGCACAGAGTAGATGGGCCGGGGGCAGTTTAAAGAAGATGCATCACGTTGAAAGTAAAAATTATTAGTACGGGCACTAACTAATAAAGCTCATCCCACCTTAGAAAAAAAATAATATATATGAACATTATTGACTAGAACTACGAATAACGTGATGAACCAAATTTATTTAATAATCTATCATTCGAAAGGGTCAATGACTCATTATTTAACTGTTTGCCTGCAGCATCATCGAAACATCCTCACCTGTTAGTTGTCATGTACAACCCACGTAATCAAAATCTTACCTAATATTAACTATTATTTCTCCTAATAAGATTATCTTACAAATTTAAATATTTTTTAAAAGCATGATATATTCTTAATATAGATTATCACTATATTTTCTTTATCGAGATAATATTTGATGCACCGTTAGTGTAATTTTTTTTTCACAAGTATATTTCAAATGATGTCATATGTCATTTTAAGGGAGCTAAATCTTACATATTAAAAATTAAATCATATATTCTAAATCTTAAATCTTAACTCTAAACCTTAAGAAAACTTACTATGGACCTTAAAATCCTAACCACAAATCTTAAAACCTTGACCCTAAACTCTAAAAATGTGCCGCTTGTGCATCAAAACATTTCCTTTTATCTCTGCTCTTTTCTTCTGTTTCTGTCTTCTGATTGCTGCTTAATCTTGTTTCAAACACTACGCTGTTCTTCTTTGATGCCCTTCCTCATATTGATATACTACATACACTTTCACTTTTCACACTTGCATCCGGGGTTAAAAAAACGGAATTTGGTATTTTGGTCACTAATCAAATTCCAAAACAAATTAGAATTTCCAGAAGCAAAGGCTCAATGTTACTACTTACTCTAGTGGTTGTGTATAGTAATTTCAATACATTTGGGCATAGTATAACAGAGAAAAGGAGATCATTGAATACTATCTTATTTTTTAAGGAAAAACTTATGTTATTTTTTGGACGGTACCAACGTGGACTCGTTTGGCAAAATTCAACACGCTACTTGTCGGTCGTCGTCAAATCTTTATCCCAATGAATCCTTGCCGTGTGTTAGGATGAACCATCATTTGCTAAGTGAAAAACAACAGAAAAATGTGGCAAATAATTAATAGCTGAGCGGAGCTCTCTTAGGGCCCAAGGGGCCCGGTCCATGCTCTGTTCGAAATTTAATTATTTGATAATTTTATTTAATAATAATTTGATTTTTGTAAAAATTAATTATTAAAATTAAAAAATATAAAAATTTATTAAATACATAATCAATTAGGGGTTAAATTAGGAGCAAATGAACTGAGTTTAAACGAATAAAGTTTTGTTCGTGTTCGTTTATTTATATTTGAAGGTGTGCATGTTCGGTTCATTTAAATTTTTAACATCATATTGTAACGACTTTTTTCCTTACTTTAAAATCTTTGTTCAAAAGGATTTCTTTTGAAAATAGATAAAAACTGGGAGTCGCCACCGGCCACTTGGATAAGGTAGGTCGGACATCGCAAAACCATAGATTCATTATTTAAAGGGTTCGGGAGTTGGTTACGTGTGGGGAAGGACTAGCACCCCATCACGCCCAGAAATCGGTACCAAAATATTTGTTGCTTTTAATCGAAGGAAATTTTCGAAATTTGAAATGAAGTTAATTCAGTGACCTTAATTGAAAATTAACCTTAATTGAACGACTTTATTAAATTGGCGGGTTTAAATTAATTAGACATTTAACCGACATCGAATAAGCCCGACTGCCGTGTTAATTTATGGTTCGAATCTCACACATCACCTTCATGCATGGTGCAAGCAGTTAAGATATGATGTTATTAATTTTTAACTTTACCTTGGGACGATGCGAATTAATTCAGATATTTGGTCAGCATCCTTTAAGCTCGGACTGTTACGATGCAAATATCATAATTAATAAATATCTCCCCTTTCATGATTTAAATCAATTAATATACAATCGAAGTGGTTAAAGTCATATGAATGATAAATAGGGGATGACAAACAAAGGCATAAAAAAAAGCACACAAGGCACAAACGAAAACCTAACTAAAAAAACAAATCATGGAAAGCCCAAATAATGATCTAATTATTAATTAGATGATTCTAGTATTTAATCCTAGGTTAATTACCCTAAATGACTAAAACTCTAACATATTATGATAATTAATATGAAATTTAACGTCGATCTAGGTTTAAAATTTATTTTATCACAAGAATCCTTAAGAAACGTTTATCTAATTTAATGAATTTTACATTTACTCTAATGAGCCGAGAGCAAATTAAAATTCATTGAATTAATTTGAACCCTAATCTAACTAACGCTCTAACCACACTCCCTATATTCAAAACTTGTCTACTAAAATCCCTAAACACTAGACTCTGAACGAAATTTCTAACCCTTAAAATCAAGATGCTTGTAAAAACAATTGCTTGTGCATAAAATAATTAACCATAAAATTATATATTATTCGTACAATTATTTATCTTTATTAAATAAACTATTGAGGGACCATGCTAATCAAATCATTTTCGGACTTTGTCTAGCTGTCAAAGCAACAAATGCGTTTAGCCAACCCAATCTCCCGAAACTTCCACACTCCAAGACTCGCGTTATCTTCCTCGACGTTTAAAAACTACAAACTTAGCAAATCGCATTCCTAAAGAAATTACTACACTGAACCTATACAAATCCTCTCCTCTTTGATAATAGATTCTTGTTTAGCATACAAAGACCCAAACTCTTCAACTAAAAAATCCGATAGTCTCCTTTGTTTCTCGTGTGCAGTGTTCCTAAGGTTACCACATCAATCAATCTTCTATACCTGCTTCCGAAATTTCTAGCGACCCGTTGTATTTTTCTCTTAGTTTCTTTATTTGCTGATGAAATTCGTCCATCCGCTTTGGTCTCTGGCTTTCACCACCTATGCCAGAGATCGGAAATGTCCCAGAAAACGCCCTGTTCGGTAAATACGAGCTCGGCAGGCTCCTGGGTTGCGGCGCCTTCGCCAAGGTTTATCATGCCCGTAACGTATGCACCGGACAGAGCGTGGCCATTAAGGTCATCAACAAGAAGAAGCTTCCCAATACCAACTTGATGTCCAACGTCAAGCGCGAGATCTCCATCATGAGTCGCTTGAACCACCCTTACATCGTCAAGCTGTTCGAGGTTTTGGCTACCAAAACTAAGATCTATTTCGTGATGGAATTCGTCAAAGGCGGAGAATTGTTCTCCAAGGTTGCTAAAGGAAGGTTCAGCGAAGATCTCAGCCGTAAATGTTTCCAGCAACTCATCTCGGCCGTTGGTTACTGCCACTCTCGCGGGGTGTTCCACCGTGACTTGAAACCTGAAAACCTCCTCCTCGACGAGAGCGGGAATTTGAAGGTGTCGGATTTCGGTCTCAGAGCTGTAACCGATCAGATCCGACCCAACGGGCTGTTGCACACCTTGTGCGGGACACCAGCTTACGTGGCACCAGAGATATTGGCGAAAAAAGGTTACGATGGAGCTAAGGTGGACGTGTGGTCATGCGGTATCATCCTCTACGTCCTAAACGCCGGTTGCTTGCCTTTCAATGACCCAAATCTCATGGTTATGTACAAAAAGATCTACAAAGATGACTATCATTGTCCCAAATGGATGTCGAGCGATCTCAAACGCTTCCTGTCTCGGCTTCTGGACCCGAATCCCGAGACGAGGATCGCGATTCATGAGATCCTCGAGGATCCGTGGTTCAGGAAAGGTGGTTATAAGGAGCCTAAGTTCAATGAGGAGCATGGCAATAAGGATGAGTCGTTACCGCAGGTTTCAAGCTTGAATGCATTCGATTTGATATCATTCTCATCCGGTTTGGATCTGTCCGGTTTGTTCGAGGACTCCTTTGATTCGGTGACTGACTGCGAACACCTTGTATCGAGCGAGTCACCCGAGAAATTGGTGGAGATGGTGGAAGAGGTTGCCAAGGGCGAGAGGCTGTTGAGGGTGAAGAGAAAAAAAGAATGGGGCGTTGAATTAGAAGAGGAAAACGGTAGCTTTGGGATAGCGGTTGTAGTTTTTCGCTTAATGCGAGAGCTGGTTGTAGTGGAAGCCAAGAGAACATGCGGTGATGCACAACGCTACAAGGATATTTGGAACAATAAAATCAAGCCTGCCCTATTACGATGATTGGTACGAAATTGAAAGAAACAGAAGACAATGGGAAGAAATATAACAACAAAAACCGGAAGTAACATTAGTTTGTCGAATAGATGAATAGTTATTATTTTTACATTTGTATGTAATGCATGTTAGAGTTACTCTTTTTCTGGATTAACAAAACTCCCAGCTCAGTCCAACCTTGCGCAAGACGATAAGGTTTCTCTTGTACATAGCCTTTTGTGTTTAACTATATCATGAGATAAATATATTAGCTTTTTATGTTCTATTATAATAATATTTTACCTTTTTCCTAAAAAAACAATAATTCATTTGTTTGTTACTTAGTAAAAACTTTAATCGTCAGACAAGCACATTAAATTTTTTATTGTTCAGCAGCGAAGTGGTGGATTGGGCAATTAGATTTTGTCAAGTTGTATATCAAACAATTTGAATTTTAATTAACCGTGCGAGTGGCTGAAAAATGTGTGGTCGATTAAGTTAATAGAGTAGTGAAAAAGAATTAATGTACTTTTATACTTTATTTTATATCAAAGTTGGGACTTAGATCATCTCTTCCCCTCTTGGATCAAATAGATATAAAATATGAGTTAACAAAATGTTTTCTAAAAGTACAAAACAAATACATGGATAGTACTATATCATTAATTTTAAAATTTTAAAATCGGTGTCATTAAATCAAATAATATCATATTAGTGAATTTTTAAATTAATATTTTTTTATAATTATTAATATTTGATTTATTGAATGTTTAATCCGCATCATGTGTGGCAAAAGTCTCTTAAGGGGTAACTCTCAAAATTCATTTTTTTTACATTGACAATGTCAAAATTCGAATATTGAACGTTACTTAATGAACCTAACACTTTATTTAACTATACCAACTAGTTGTCAGTGAATAACTTTACAATAGTGTAAATGATATAATTTATAATACTCTTGAGCTTTATGTCAATATTTTATTTTGATTATGTTTGATACACGGGGTGATTTTTTTTTCTTCTATTTTTTCACAAACAGTTTAATCTGTTGTCATTTGTCTTACTTATTTAATTAAATCATTAATTAAAGACGCATGATGAAGGTGACCGTCAATATATTAATTTAATATTCTATTTATATACATGTATATGACCTTTAATTTACTTCATACATATGTTGGGCTTTATCAAGAGAGATTTATACAGTTTGTTGATCGAGTCTTTGTTGAATTGGTACAAACGTGGATTCAAGAACATTTGAATTCATATTACCCTTAGATTTAGGGATTTGTTTTTTGGTTGTTTGTACGTAATATAAAAGGTAATTATACCATGCACTGGAATGAAATATTTTATTTTCATAAACATTTTGATTTTAGAGATTAAGAATTAAGTTTAGAGTTCATAATTTAGGGGTTTAGGTTTATGTGCTTAGAATTTAAGGAATGTGGTTTGAATTTAGAGTTTAAGGTTAGAATTTAGGGGTTATAGGTAAAAACCTAAATCTCTACCATTTTATCCTAAAACCTAAACCTAAACCCTAACCTCTAAACCTTAAACCCTAACATAGCCCTAAATTCTAACCACATACTATTGAACCCCTAGACCTAAACCCCTAAACTAGATCCCTAACCTAAAATTAAGACGCTTGTAGAAATAAAATATTTTCACCGCCAGTGCATCATATATTTTCTAAATATAAAATAAATTAATAGGAAAAAGGATCCAATTATATAATATAAATTTTTTTAGTTTACATTTTAGGACCTTTAGAAAAGTGTAAATTGATGGTTGAGATTAAAAGTTAAAAATAAAAAAAATCATAGAAAAAAAGTAGTGGACAATCTATATCATCAATTTACATTTATCCGGGGATCATGGAGCAATAAAAAAATCTTTATTTTTTTCGTTGTACGAATAGATCCTAACTATATTTATATACTTACATATGATTCAAGTCATAGTCCTCTTGGGCTTTATATGAGATATGTACACATACATGGTTTAATACATAGTAGTCTTGGGCTCTATTTGTAGATATATATATTAAAAAAATCTGCATAAATGATTAAGGAGAGTTTTATTTAACGGATTAAGGAGAATTTTTTAGAAATCAAATTAGATTATTGCTAACATGATGATGGTTTAATGTAAATTAGGGGCGTTCAAAAATACTTGATCCGATTGATTCGACTCGACTATCAAACATAAATAATTGGGTATTTATTCAAAATTTTGTTGCTGTTTGGGTTGGGTACTCGGCCTGCCATTTTCTGGGTCGGGCTCGATTCAAAATATTAGGAATTTTCAGGTACCCGATTTATTGGGTACCAGGATATATTTAAAATTAATACTTTTTATATTCGATATATATATATTAAACTAATAAAAAATCTTAAATTTTTTATATTGTTATATTTAATAAATACATATTTTTATTTTAAACTAATAAATATATATTTTATATTAAACCAATAAAATATTTTTATATATTTAATATATATATATATATATTTATATTAGGGTATACAAATACCCGCAACTTCCGGGTACCCGACTAACAAGTACCCGCAACACCCGAGCCGGGACACGAGCCGATCATAATACTACCTAACGATCCGAGTACCCGGTACTTCGGATACCCGAAGACCCGGGTACCCGTATTTGAACACCCCTATTATAAACTTTATGGTTGATTTATGGTCCTAAAATAATCTCTACATTTCGTAAAAAATAGATTATTGCTAAATTTTTTGCTTTTATTTTTAATAGTGCATTAATAAATATTTAATTAACTGAACCAATTTAAATTTAGAATATATTATTTTGTTATAAAAAATTACAAATAAAGCAAAATTTAGGCCGTGAGTTCCTTCATTTTTTCCCCGGCATAAAGCTGATCTTTTTTTTTTCTTTTTCTATTCTTTCCTTATTTCCACAAGCGGTTTTTATTACAAATAATTGCAAAAAGGATTGATTTTTTACAAAAAAAAAAATTGACTCATCAACCGAACAATTTTATTAATAAACACAATTAAAGCTAAAATATAACATATTATAGATTATAAAACATAAAAAAATTATAAATCTAAAAAGAAAAGATAAGCGTTATACTAGTCATATTAGGCACTTCTTCTCTGCACCAAAGAAAATCTCTACGGTCCATTGTAGGAAAAATCTTGGGGATTTGTCAAAACACGAACTAGATGAAATCCCCAAAATCAACAACTACACTTCACGCCTATTCAAAAAACAACGATTCGCTACATATTACATTGACAAACAACCCAAAAGGCACCAAACAATCTATGACCACCTACAAATACGAATAAAAAACAAGCGTCGTAAGGGTCACAGTACGAACAACAAACAACCACAAAAGTATCTAAATATCCCAAATTGGGAATTTTTACTTAAATATGGTTTTAAGATTCATTTTGCCCCCAAAATATGGTACTAGCCAAAATATTTCTCAAAATATTGCATCTGCTACAATACCAACAAAGGTCAGATCATATGAGTCTGACTTTGAACCGTGTTTAACAAAAAAAAGAAAGCCGATTCACTTAGATCCACCTATGAATAGTTCAAGATGTGACCAGCCTGCATGGCAGGTCAGCGTGGCAGCCGGGTTGGCAGCTTTGCATGCATTGCATGCATGCCATGCACGGGGTCAAAGGGGCTGGGGAAGAGTGTTGGATATAATTTTGGAGAAAGGTGAAATTTATGACTGGTGGGTGGGTTGAATGGTTGGGATTTAATTTTGGTGTGTTAAATAAGGGTTGTAAGTTGAAGGTTAAAGGTTGAAGAAGAGAATTTTTGAGTAGAAGATTTAGAGAAATATTATAAGTATAATTTTTAATTTAATGTTATTATTATTTTTTAAAATTGAGTATGGAAATTCGATTTATATTTTTTAACTTAGTGTTGATGATGATTAATATAAGTTTAGCGTTTTGAATATTTTGTGTTAAATAGAGGTTGAAGGTGAGAAACATTGTTGAAGAAATTTTTTGAGAAGGAGATATAGTTTTTGAGAAGCAGATTTGGAAAATATTGTAATATATATTTCAATTTAGTAGGTTAATATTATTTTTTAAAATTTAGTATGAAAATTCGATTTATATTTTTTAACTTAGTGTTGATGATGATTAATATAAGTTTAATGTTTTGAATATTTTTGTGTTAAGTAGGGGTTGAAGGTGAGAAATATTATTGAAGATTTTTTTAATTTTTTAATTTAGTAATATTAATAATTTTAATTTTTAATTATATGTTTAGTTTAATATTATTTTCCTAAATTTATTACGAAAATTCGACTTTCATCTTTTAACTTAGTGTAGATGATGACTAATGTATAAGTTTAATGTTTCGAATATATATGTGTTAAATAAGGATTGAAGGTGAAAAATATTGTTGAAGAAATTTTTTAACAAGGAGATAGAGTAAAGAAGAAGAAAATTTGGAGAAATATTGTTAGTATATTAGATGTGTATTAAATTTTTTTATTTACTAATGTTAATAACTTCAATTTTAATGAAGATTGTTGAATAATATTATGGTTGTGAATTGCTTGTTGGATTGTAAAGTGCATGTTGGGTAAAATTGAATGTTGTTAAACTTGTTAATGTGAATTAGTGACTAAAATGACAATATGCTGAAATTTTGGCTATAGTAAAATTCGGCTAAAAAATAGGATTCACTTTATAAATTGATTGGAGTGTGGTAAAGTGTCTTAAGAAATATGTTTTTAGAGGTTTTGGTTGTTATGTCTGTTGGGCTCGATGTACACAACCGATTAATTGGCCAAGTGGTGGAGAAGGTTGATTTTTGGGTGGAAATGGTGGAAGCAAAAGATTAAAAAAAAGACACAAGGATTTAGAGTGATTCAACTCCCCAATGGAGTCTACGTCCACTACCTAGGCTTCCCACATTAAGATTTCAACAATTCACTAAGAATTATTCCCCTTTTCTAGGTTAAGGAGGCAACTGTTACAATCCTAGAATCACAACCCGTGATCTAGCATCCAAGAACTCACAACCCGAGTCTTGGGAACACTCTCTAACAAAGAGAATCCTAGCAAACTGAAATCCCTCTTAATAGTTAGATGTTTGCACACTAAGCACTCACCCAAAACCTAAAATACTTGAGCAAAATATTACAATTAAATCTCACAAGTGTTGTCTATACAAAGAAATATACAATTAAGTTCTAAGACAAATCTTTGATCATAATGTTGTTGACAATTGAAGCATTAGTCATCCAAAGATGCTTGGAGATCCCTTTTATACTCCCAAATGAGTTCATAGCCGTTGGTGACCGTTGGAATTGAATTGGAGCCGTTTGGATCTTTATTTTCAACATTAATTACAGTTCTGGGGCCGTCCGTATCGGTATGACCTTCTTTAGAACTAGTAGTTGAGCTCTGGTTAGCTGATGCGTATCGATATGCGTATAGACGTATCGTACGGCTTGCAATTTAAAAGACCGTTGGGGGATTTTGGTCATTGGGATATATGCCACGTAGGCGTATCGAAACGCCAAATGGGTGTATCGAAACGACCCCTTGCTGTTTCGATACGATTAAGGCCTGTATCGAAACACATTTTGACAGTTTCAAAAACTCATAGCAAAAACCTTTAGCCGTATCGAAACAAGTATACCTGTATCGAAATGGGTACATTAAAATCACAGGTTTGGCTACTTAAAAACGTTTCAAAACACTTCAAAACCTTTTTTAAACTTCCTCAAACTTATTTTTAAGTTGTTTTGACTTAAGGCATGTTTTAAATTCTAACATGTTTGTAAATCTTATAGATTAAATTTAGGATTAATTACCCATTAGGTCCTTGAGTTGTTAGTTTATTACAAATTAGTCCCTACAAGTTTGAATCATGATCAGAATTGTCATACCCCAAAGATTGACTTAGTAGTATGTTACAAATTCAAATGCAATTTAAGTGACTTGTTTCACTTATAAACCTAGGATTATATAAGGGTTTAGGACCAAATTGAAAGGAAGGGAAGGAAGAATGACTATATTTAAAAGTAGCAAACCGAATAAGGTAAAGAACTAAGGGCTTGCATGTAAAAAAAAATGTTTAGTGGTTCATACACATGTCAACAAAGAAGATGGACATGTGGGAATGGGGTATCGGGTGGAGATAGCAATAAGGGTATTATCTCCTTTCATCTTCCTCAATGGCCGAACCACCCTAGTTGAGAGAGAAAGCTTGAATGTTAATGGTAAAGCTTCATGTTGAACTTCAACCTTGAGCCATTTTGATCAATACATTCGAATAGTTGGTCCTTGAGGGTAAGAACCTTCCTTTCACTTCATTGGAATTAGATAATGACTTGAATTTGTAGGTATTATATTTTTATATGTTTGAATTACTAGCTCTTGATGAAATAAATCCTTGAGTTGTTAAATTGTTAAGGAGATGAACTCTTGAGCTATGCATTTTAGATCAAACGAATTATGTACACCTTTGGATTGTTATGTTAAGTCGTGAATTGCTTGAGAAATTATGGATAGAGTGATAAGGCCATTCGAATGAAGCACTTAGTAAATTGGCATGCATTCGTAATATTGCAACCGTCCAATCTTTTTTCTTATTTATATCAACGATGTTTTTTAGCTAAAAGATTGAAACATACGTTAGAAAGATTAATGTTTAATATATTGTTTGTCTATAAGATTTTTAATTCCATTGTTAGGTTAAAAAGCCGCAACGTTTCTTATTATTTATACATAATATAAAATATCTATTTATATACTTACATATGATTCAGGTCACAGTACTCTTGGGCCTAATCTAAGATATTTATACATATATGATTTAATACATTGTACTCTTGGGCTTTATATATATAAATCTGCATAAATGATTATGAAGATTTTTAGAAGTCAACTAAGATTTTTGATAATATTTGAATCTTAATTTTTAATTTTTATAACATATTAATAAATATTTAATCAATTAAATGGACCTGACCCAACTAGACAAATGACCGTTTGTGAGATACAAATACAATATGAGATTAATTAACAAAACAAGTATTGAGTAATAGGTAGAATCAAGAATAGAGTTATATATATATATAAAGACAAGTAGGATTAAAATTTGGAAACAATCATTTTAATATACTTCAAAATTGAAAATTAGCCAAAAAATCAAATAATCAAGACAATATATAAACTACAATAGAGTTATGTATAGTTTTTTTTTTTTTACAATGACAACTATATTTTATTAATAACTATGAAAATATCTCAATTATAACGTATCCAGAAAGGAGAATAATGGGGATTAGTCTATCAAAATCTCATACAAAACTTAAAGGTACAAAGAAAAGTAAATACTTTCATAGATATTAGCATACCGAAAAATCCAGAAGTCTTCTTGAATATTCTTGTCTCTATCCAAACGAGAAGCTTTACGGGGTGGAAAGGAGTGGTGAGCGAACCAAACTATCAGGCAGATTGCTCCGCTACCCAGGTCTGATTACATCAGCAAACAACCATCAACTGAGTCGTGATCTATCTTTCTATGACCACCGACAAAATCAAAATAAAAAAGAGCGTCATGAAGATCTCTATATGAGCACAAAATATATAAAAAAACGTGCCACAAAAGCAGAGGAAACACGTACTACAAAGACAAAGATTCTTATTAAAAATATATAAAAAAAAACAAAAAAAAAACATGAAAATGAACCCGGTGGTCGACAACCAATATTAAAACTAGTTGTCAGTCACCGGCAAAGAAAGCAAAATAAACAAAGTGCCTGCGGGCTTGGTAAAGAAAAACCTAAAATAAATTTAACCTAAGTCTCTGTATAGTTGAGATCAAATCATCAAGACACTTGAAGCTAATTAAAAAAACTAGTTTAAGGAAATAATAATATACTTGTGTGATGCTAAAAACATATTTAGGTGACGTATTATAATAAATTGAGTTATATTTTATGTTTTATTCATTGTAATAGTATACGCCGAGTTTTTAATAATAAAAAATATTTTATGGCTTTTATTTAATTGAGTTTATCTTTAGTCGGGAATAGGAATCCAAACAAGTTGCCGTTTGCTAATTTTTTTATAAGGGTTAGTGTATTTTTTAGCCCTTGACTTTGATTTGTAATTTGGACCTTGATTTTAGTTTTGAAATACAATTTGACCTTTTAATTTTTTGTTGATGTAAAGGTCCTAAATTCAAACCCTCCGTAAAAGTATTTTTTTTAAAAAATAATTCATCCTCAAAATTACGTTATTTTAGGTTGTTTTTGACCAAAACAACCAAATTAAAACGACCAAATTAAAATGGCGTCGTTTTACTTTGGCCTCCACTTCATCGATCGTTTGTCATGTTATCATCTCGTTAATGAGCTAACGATAGGATGACATAAACATTAAAAACTCTAGTGGTAAAATTAGACCAATTTGAAGGTTGGTGACTAAAACGAGTTACTGCATATAATTTAGTGAAACCTGGTATAGTTTTCCCTAAAAAAACTATATGCATGCAGTTGAATAAATATATAATTTGGAGCAAACGTGTATGTTATTCTTCGATTAAGAGGTCATGCAATTGTCACGGACCGCAAGCCCGCGACCGAGACAAGTGCAACCATGGCAGCCCAAGCCTATCTCTACAACATTTTGGGCTTGCCAAATGACCCAAGTAAGCTGGCCAATTACCATGGTAAAATGAGCAAGCAGAGTATTTACCATGGTGAAATCCGATAAGGCATCTCACTTATCATTTATGTGATTATTTGTAAAGATAATTCTCACTTTATCTCTTATTTAAAATTCAAATGTTGAGGATAGGATAGGCTCTCATCTGGACCGTTGATCCATTGTAATCTTGACCGTTGATTGTACTGAGCTCTCACTATAAAAGGAGGCTCAACCTGTGTCATTTCATTCATTCATTCATCACTTGCTTCAGTTTGTAAGCTTTTACCCGAGTAATACAACTCAAGATTCACTCACTTTCTCTTGTTCTTTTGCCATCGCTTTTCTTTTGTTCCAAAGTTTCTAAGTATTTCTACTTAGGAAGTTTTTCGAGGTGACTTAGCCCAGCCAGCAGCCGAAAAGCAGCTAAGGCCAGCGGTTGTCTAGCGAAGACTAGCCCCGTGACAAGTGGTATCGTGAGCGAAGTTTTGCTGAGAAGTTGCTGATTCGAGATGGCACGTGATGGAGAGAACACTGCAGTGAAGAAGGGTGCAGAGGCCACAGCTGACAAATCCAAGAGGGGTTCGTCGAAGGATGTGATCACATCGATCCAGGGAAGGGTTACCAAGCTCGAGGAGTCTATGGCGGAGGCCAAGGCGACGCTGGAACCTTTGAGTCCATGGATGTTGAGAAGCTGAGTTCGTTGGATTTCGAGATGCTCGAGTCCTGGAGGGAATTCGATGATGTTCAGGAGGCTCTTAATGGGATGGATGTGAAGATGTCTACGCGTGGCGATGCCTTAGAGGCCATGGTGGTTGCTCTAAGGGAGGAGGTTGAGGAGCTCAAGGCAAAGGGTTCCAACTCCGAGAAAGATGAACTGAAGAAGGAAGTGGAACTGCTTAAGACAGAGTTGTTTGTGCTGAAAGCGGCGATTGCGAAATAACACGATCAAGCATTTCTTAGAACCTCGGAGATATCCCCAAACCGAAAAAAGTTCAAGGGGACGAGGTCCGCCCAGGAAGTGGAGAATTTCCTTTGGGGAATGGAGCAATACTTCAAAGCCATGGGCATCGAGGAAGATGCTAAGAAGGTAAGCTTTGCAAGTATTTACTTAATTGATCTTGCACAAACGTGGTGGCGACGTAGGTGCGAAGATGTGAAGCGTGGAAACATCGCCATTGAGACTTGGAAGGAGTTCCAAGATGAGTTCAAGGAACAGTTCTATCCTTTGTATGTCAAGATGAGGCACGGTCAAAGCCGAGGCGACTTAGACAAGATGATGCCAAGAATTTGAGGGACCATGTCCGAAAGTTCATGGAGTTGAGTTTGTAGGTCCCGAGCTTGATCAAGAGGGATGGGTTTTTCACCTTCATAGATGGGTTGCAACCATGGGCGAAGATGGAGTTGCAGCGACGGGAGTGACCAAGCTCTCTACCGCCTTGACTAATGCCGAGTCCATCATTGAGATTGGGCGTAGAAACCCCGACTCCTCCAAACCAAAACCGAAGCACGAGGGGTCATGGTGGAGACAAGGAGAAGTCAAGTCGATCCGACAAAGATTCGAGTGGCGGGAATAAGCCTTCGAATGGGAAACATGCTGATTCAAGGGACAAGCAGCATGGCAAGTGTTACCATTGCCATAAAGAAGGGCATATTGCCAGGGATTGTCCCCAAAAGAACAGAATTGCTGCCGTCAAGGAGACAGTTGATGGCGAGACTGGTGAGGCTCTGAAGCTTGGCTCCGTCATTAGTACAATGGAGGTCAAGAAGGGTCGAAAGAAGAAGGGGTTGATGTTCGTCGACATCACTATTGCGGGCCGGTTGAGTGCACTAGTGGACACCGGTGCCTCCGAACTGTTCATGTCCGAGCAAATCGCCGAGAAACTTGGCGTTACTATCGAGAAGTCCAAAGGATCTATCAAAACAAAGAATGCCAAGGATGTACCGATTGCGGGAGTCGCAAAGGGAGTTCAACTTAACATTGGAGGTTGGACGGTAAGGAAGCCATCAAGGTAATCCCACTCGATGACTTTGATTTTGTGCTTGGGTTAAGTTTTCTAGACCGGATCAACGCTTTCCTATTCCTTTTTTGAATTGTCTATGCATACTAGATCCGAAGCATCAATGCATTGTTCCAGTGAGCCGAGGGTCGGGAGTAGGTGCAAAAGTTCTATCCGCAATTCGGTTTTTCAAAGGCAGCGCGCAAGAGGAGCCGACCTTCCTAGCAACCTTGGTGTGCGATGAGCCTGCCGCAAATCGAGGGAGTCCCGATGAGGTGGGGCAAGTCTTGGTGGAATTTGCGGATATGATGCCCGCCGAGTTGCCAAAGAATTTGCCTCCAAAGAGGATTTTGATCACAAGATTGAGCTTGTGCGGTCAGGAGCCCCCGCCGAGCCCCTTACCGACTAGCCCCGCTTGAGTTAGAGGAGATGCGCAAACAGGTTGAACGATCTCCTAGATGCCGGGTACATCCGCCCATCAAAGGCACCCCTACGGTGCGCGGTGTTGTTCCGAAAAGCACGATGGGTCCCTACGGATGTGCATCGACTACAGGGCTTTGAATAAGCTCACGGTGAAGAACAAGTATCCGATTCCTCTCATTGCGGACTTGTTCGACCAGCTTGGTGGTGCAAGGTGGTTCACCAAGTTGGACTTGCGATCGGGCTACTACCAAGTCAAGAATAGCCGAGGGTGATGAGCCAAGACAGCTTGCGTGACGAGGTATGGTTCTTTCGAGTATCTAGTGATGCCTTTCGGCCTCACGAATGCTCCAAACTACTTTACACTGATGAACAAGGTGCTACAACCGTTCCTGGACAAGTTTGTTGTAGTCTACCTCGACGACATCGTCATCTACAGCAAGACGTTGGAGGAGCATGTCGAACACTTACGGGAGGTGTTCAAAGTCTTGCGGGAAAATGAGCTGTATGTCAAAAAGGAGAAGTGCTCATTTGCCCGACAAGAGGTTCCTTTCCTTGGCCACATTGTTGGAGGAGGTATGATCCGAATGGACAAGGAGAAGGTTCGAGCCATTGAGGAATGGGAGCCGCCAACTAAGGTAACCGGGTTGAGATCTTTCCTGGGGTTGGCGAATTACTATCGGAGGTTTGTCAAAAGCTACTCCAAAATTGCCGCACCGTTGACCGACTTGCTGAAGAAGGACAAGGCGTGGGATTGGGGATCGGAGTGCCAGAAAGCCTTTGATGAGATCAAGCTCGCCATGGTGAGTGAGCCTGTCTTGGTGTTGCCAGATTACACCAAACCTTTTGAAGTTCACACTGATGCATCCGACATTGCCATTGGTGGGGTCCTAATGCAAGAGGGACATCCGGTTGCATATGAAAGCCGGAAGCTCAATGAGACCGAGCGGAGATACACAATCCATGAGAAGGAGATGACAGCGGTGGTGCATTGTCTATGCACATGGAGACACTATGTGCTTGGGTCCAAGTTCGTGGTGTACACCGACAATGTCGCCAACAGTTACTTCTTGACTCAGAAGAAGTTGTCCCCGAAGCAAGCTCGTTGGCAGGAGTTTCTTGCGAGTTCGACGTTACTTTGGAGCACAAACCGGGGAAGGTGAACTTCGTGGGCCGATGCCCTAAGCGAAGGTATACCATGGAGTTTGCGAGTTTGCGGAGGGGACCGTCTTTGGAGCGCATCAAGGAGGGATTGACACATGATCCGACGGCCAAGTCATTGATCGAACTTGCCAAGGAGGCAAAACCGGAGGTTTTGGCTAGAGGGAGGCTTGTTGTTTGTTCGTGGACGCCGCCTCTTTGTGCCTCGGTTTGGTGGAATTCGAAATGAGCTCATGAAGGAATGCCATGATTCCAAGTGGGGGACATCCGGGATACACGGACATTGGCCTTGATGGCGGAGCATTATTATTGGCCACACATGGGCAAAGTGATGTTGAAGCCTATATGAAGACTTGCCTTGTGTGCCAAAGAAGACAAGATCGAGCGAGAAGAGTCCAAATGGGTTGTTGCAGCCTTTGCCAATTCCGAGAAACCATGGGTAAGTGTTTCCATGGATTTTATAGTCGGTTTGCCGCTTGTTGATGGAAAGTCTAGTATTATGGTGGTCGTGAGACAGGTTTTCCAAGTATCGACATTTATCCCAAAGACCAAGGTGTGTCCAAATTGAGGAAGCAGCTAGGCTTTTTCTCAAGCACGTGGTGAAGTACTGGGGTGTTCCACAATCCATTATCAGTGATCGGGACACGAGGTTCACGGGGAGGTTTTGGACAGAGTTGTTCAAGTTGTTGGGCTCAAACTTGAACTTCTCGACGAGTGTCCACCCGCAGACCGATGGGCAAACCGAGAGAGTGAATGCACTCGTTGAGATCTACTTGAGGCACTATGTGAGTGCTAATCAGCGTGGATCGACAAAGCTGTTAGATGTGGCCCGATTCTCTTACAACTTGCAGCAGCGAGCGAGGCGACAAACCGAGTCCGTTCGAGATTGTAACCGGCAGCAGCAGCGCGCTACACGAATGCGGTTGTGACCGGGTACCGGGCCTAGTCCAAAGAGCCTATCATTTTGCCAAGGGGTGGCATGAGCTTTATGACTTAGCCCGTGCATGCTTGCGCAAGGCGGGTAAGCGGACCAAGAAGTGGGCAGATCGAAAGCGTCGGGATGTGTACTTTGAGGTTGGTGATCTAGTTCTTGCCAAACTGACTTCGATCTTGCGCAACCCAAATCACAAGGGGCTTGTGCGGCGATATATGAGGGCCATTCAAAGTTGTGAAGCGGGTAGGCACCATGGCCTATCAACTAGAGTTGCCGCCAACTATCTGAGCTCATCCGGTGTTTCATGTGAGTTTGTTGAAGGCATATCACCATGATGAGGATGATCCAGATCGAGGCAAATCACACCGAGCGCCAATCGAGTAAAGGTCTCATACGAGAAAAAGAGGTAGAAGCAATCCATTCGAGAGAGCCGTTCATCAAGTGGGAAATCGACCAAGGCATGAGTACCTTGTTCAATGGAAGGGTCTTCCCGAGTGTGAGATGAGTTGGGAACCAGCCGATGCCTTATGGCAATTCCGAGAGCAGATCGACCAAGTACCATTCTAGCCGCGCGAGCGGACGGGCGTCGCTAGAACTAGTGGGGAGAATGTCACGGACCGCAAGCCCGCGACCGAGACAAGTGCAACCATGGCAGCCCAAGCCTATCTCTACAACATTTTGGGCTTGCCAAATGACCCAAGTAAGTGGCCAATTACCATGGTAAAATGAGCAAGCGTATTTACCATGGTGAAATCCGATAAGGCATCTCACTTATCATTTATGTGATTATTTGTAAAGATAATTCTCACTTTATCTCTTATTTAAAATTCAAATGTTGAGGATAGGATAGGCTCTCATCCGGACCGTTGATCCATTGTAATCTTGACCGTTGATTGTACCGAGCTCTCACTATAAAAAGGAGGCTCAACCCGTCATTTCATTCATTCATTCATCACTTGCTTGATTTGTAAGCTTTTACCCAGAGTAATACAACTCAGTATTCACTCACTTTCTCTTGTTCTTTTGCCATCGCTTTTCTTTTGTTCCGCAGTAGTTTCTAAGTATTTCTACTTAGGAAGTTTCGAGGTGACTTAGCCCAGTTTTCAGCCGAGAAAGCAGCTAAGGCCGCGCGGTTGTCTAGCAGAAGACTAGCCCCGTGACACAATTCATTCGGGGATTTTGAGGTTTCAAGGAGAATCACCTTTGTTTTCGGTCATTCAAAATTTCAAATGTTCTCTCGGGCCCAAAAAAAATTGAGATAAATTCAATATATCTATATAATATGAACGTTGAAGAAGAATAAGAAAGATCAATTAATGTTTGTGCAACCAAATTTAAGATGTCATAACAAGTCAGCCAAACGTTAGCATATATCGTACTGGTCTTTATTTTCTAAAAGTGACCACATGTGTGTATGTGATTTGAGGGGGAAAGGTAGAGAATTGACTTCCTTAATTGATTAATTTAGATAAAAAAAAAGTAATTATTTGGCATGGTTTTCAGTCACACAGACATATGGAATACCTTGAATTGGGTCCCGGTCGTAGTCCCAGTCCAGGTCTAGATTTGTTTGATTGGGAAGATTTACACTCAAACATAGCATCTATACAATTAGATGATACTCACCATGGAACATTTACTGCAACTTATATAGATCATGTGGCCGGATAGTAAGTCGCACACGGATCGATCTCTGTCCCCTTCTCCTTTATCCCGGGGGCTGCAACTGCACTAATTTTAATTAATTAATTAGGCACAAGATTTATGTTCCTTTAATGTAGTTACGTATGATAAAACCTTGATGAATCGAATTGTTGAAGCATACATGTTAATCATAAAATCTCTAAAGTTGGGTAGATATAAAAATAATAATTTTTAATAGTTTAAAAGGTGATTACGATGTAATATCTAAAGATGAACATCATTCACTTCGAACTCATGTCTCTTAAGATGAAAAATATCCGTTTTTCACTAAAACACTTATTGGGTTCAAAAAAAAGTACAATTTATATATATATATATATATATATTAATGTGCCTATGATAAAAATCTTAGAGTCGAGACATGTATTAAACTATTGAGTATAAGATAAGACATCGATATGAGATCACTTGATTGACCAAGTGGCTAAAGGTGTTCATATTGTCTCATCTTGTAATAGTTCGAATCTCGGCATAAAAATATAATATCTTTATTTAATAAAAAAATATCAATATATATAGTATAGTAACAACCAACATATCATATATTTGTTATATACATAATATAATACATAGAATTGTTTGTTGGACAAATAATTTCAAGTCAAGCCTAACATTTGGTATATACATAAGATATCGTATATATGAACGGAAGGAAAACATGAGACAGAATTTTCGAAGATTTGAGCATTCAGCGATCGAGATGCATAAAATATGGGAATGATCAGCAAATCCTTACATCACTAAAACGTCGGGTGAAAGTTTTTCTAACATTCTTACTATGGTCTTATACTAGTATTAGGATAAATTTATTTGAATCTATATCTTTTAGGAAGAACATCATTTTTTTTCATTAAGATGACTCCTTAAGTACATGTGAAATAAAATTTACATATTCATATAATATTTATTTTAGTTTAAAGTTATCAGTATTCGATAGTTATATAGATCCTAATTATATTAAAACTTATATTGAATCAAATTCTTAAGTGAAAACAAAACTATCCTAATATTATTTTTTGTTTATTAGATCTAAATCCGATAAGTGATAATGATTAAGAGTGAACAAAACTCTGACTCGAACAAATCAAATTATTCAACTCGGCTCGACTTGAAAAAATTCTAATAAAGTTGAGCTATGAAATCAAAATTCAAATAACTATTCATTAGTAATTAGTGGATCAGTTTTTAAGTTTGA
This sequence comes from Hibiscus mutabilis, assembly GCA_019671005.1. Classification (NCBI taxonomy): domain Eukaryota; kingdom Viridiplantae; phylum Streptophyta; class Magnoliopsida; order Malvales; family Malvaceae; genus Hibiscus; species Hibiscus mutabilis. The sequence goes on along the minus strand of JAGYYJ010001788.1, from coordinate 40,157 downwards.
CTCGAACCCCCAATTCCGTCTGATAATAATAAATTTGTAAAGAAACTTTAAAATTCGACTCAAATTTAATAAACTCGACTCAATTCAATAAACTCAAAAAAAAAATTACTCGATCGAACGCTCACTCGTAATAATAATAATCTCCTCAGCAGTAAACTTGCTAGACAGAATAATATATGGTATAATATTATAGGATGCTACCTTCCTTTCATAATTTCCTTGTTGGCTTCGGCTTCGGCTTCCAAATTAGTTTCACCAACGTCAGCAGCAGTCACTCTCTCTGGACCCACATTTCTACCAAACATTGTTACAAAACTTACCATAAGCTAACCGACCCAAGCCCAAAGCCCCAAACTGAGTCAAAGCAACGGCCGATGCCAAAATGAAGAGCCACCAAAGAAACCCCCCTTTTATTTGGGGTGAGGGTGACAGTACCTTCGATTTCATTCCTTTTTAATTTTGTTTTGTTGTCAAAGTTCAAGTGTTTATACATGGACACAATTCATTGCCTTCATCAAAGTTATTTTCATCCCTTCCCACAAATACCATAACGTCTTTTCACGATATGTATAATTTTTATTTATTTTATGGTTTATGTTTGTAATACATAGCTCTCCCTTCTAATAATATTATTTTCAATATTTGAACATGAATTCTTTCAATGGAGAGTTTTAAATAAAACTAGATCATATTTATTTTCTACATGATATTTTCTTAAAATAAAAATTTATTAAAATGAATTGAATTAAATATTTCTTATTCCTCATAAAACATTTTGGTATAATAAATTATAAAATAAAAAATAAAAAATGACTTTAAATAGGGCCCATTATATGTTATTTTTACTAAGATAAAAATGTTTTTTTTTAAATCTTATATATCTTTGAGATTATATATCAACAAAACATCTCGCTTTTAAACTGCACCGTTTGATATTGCCACTATCAACTATGTCCTTGAGTTTTAAAGCCTTGTGTATGCAAAAAAAATTTGCACGAGACTAATCATCACGCCAACTGCAAACATCATCCCAGTCCCACAGTTTTTTGGTTTTACTGGTACTAATTAGTCATAACAAAGCCTTGGAAAACCGAGAGGACAACCAAACAAGAAAATGGGTTTTAAACCTTGATATAATATTTTTTTCTGTTGAGAGATTAAATGTACGACTGCCATTACACCCAAAACATATTAATATTTTAACATACAATTAGATTCAATATTTATATTATCTAAACTCTTTCGATCCATAAATAATATAATATAAAGTGTTTAAACATATATGATTCTATATTCTACTATATTTTATATGGATTATAATGTCAATCAAATTAATTTAATCGGCATTATTATTATATATCATTCTATATTACATCCCAATTGTATGATTATTATAGCTTCACGTCATCTTAATTCCTAAATATCTAAGTACTGCACTACCATATATTATTAAAAATTCAAGATTCACATGCAGAAAAAACTGTAATGGACGGAGCTCCTTTAAGGTCTAAGGGTTTTCGACTCTTGTTATAAAATTAAGATATTAAATAAATATTAGTCTTATAATAATTTGATCTATGTAAAAATAAATATTTAAATTAAAAAATATAAAAATTTATTAAATATATAATCAAAAAGAAGAAGGAAAATGAGCATGTATTCTCAATTTTTTTGATCCAATACCAAATTAAGTTTTTATAAAATTTAAATATTAAATATATTAGGTCTTATTTCATGAATTTTGAATTTAAATACTTAACAATCTCTTATATTTTATAAATTTAATATTTTAGCCTCTATTAATGTTACAAAATTCATGATTCACATTTCACATGCAAAACAACACATTTCCTTTCGATTTAAAAAATAACCCGTTATAAAAATTTACGATATATCAACACTTATCTATTAATAATATTACAAAAACAAATTTTTTGGCATCAGTTTAATTTGTTTTTTTTTTACGATAAATTTTCTTTCCTTTTTCCTGTGAGGTGACAAAATATGGCACAGTGTTTTTTAAAAATGTAACCCCTATTAGAACATTAATCCCAATAATTAAGGACCAACATCCGCCAACCTCGTCCGTACTGAAAACAAAAAGACATTTGACTAGTCTCAAGGATGGAGTAGAATTGAACTTGAGAGGGTACTAAAATCTAATCGTTAAAAAATGCGAGATAACTTTATAATAAATTGATTTTTAAAATAAATTATATAAAACAAAAATAAGAAAATTTTGGTGCGTGAAAAAACAAGAGCTACTTCCAATGTCAATGTGGGTTCGTCCCTGACTAATCTAATAATTTTTTATTATTGTTTCCTTTTGCATGTATCCGTCATAGATCGCATTGCTTCCATGTTCTATAGGCCGTCATTTCATTAATTTTATCCTTTTTCCCCCTCAAATGTAACATAAAAATTTCACTATTCAAAGGTTCGGCCATCGGTTGCGACCGGCGAGTCAAAAGTTACAAATATGGTCCCCTTGAAATTTGATTCACTCATTTTTCTAAGTTTTTTATGAAGATATATCATTTTTATTAATTTCTTAAAAACAAAACAACTTCATTTATTTTAATCTTTTACAAAACGGATATTTTTCAATTTTTTAGTATAATTTATGTCTACTTTATGATCAATGTTAAATTTTCTAAAAAATTGAGGCTTAAACTAAATTTTTTGAAAATTTAATTTATCCTCACTTTGAAATTATGAAGGGTCTTGCCATTATACACAACACTTGTTGGTATATTTTTCAACTCCTTTGTTTCTCTTTTGAAAATTATTATTATTTTTTTAAAATATTTTTAAAAATTTTAAAATTTAATACAAAATTTTAATTTTTTTATAAATGCCAAATTAAAATTTTTGAAAACTTTAAAGGATTAAATTCTAATTTTAAAATTTATAGTTAAATTTTATAATTTAATTTTTCTAAAAAAAAATTTAGCATCATACATAAAAAAAAAACAGGTTTAGGGGATAAAATTTTTGTTGCCCAATGGCCTACGCCATCCTACTAAATGAGGACCGGGCTGAAGACAAATCGGCAAACGGCCCAGCCTGCTTTTTTCCAATCATAGACAATAGGCATCGGACGAAACTTAAAGACAGCTTACTTGTCCAACGCAACCATTATTACCACTTCCCAAAGGGGCATTGAATATGACAAGCAAGAATCATTTCCATGTACATTATATGTCAGGCATCATCAAATATGTTAAAAGAACATATGGCGTGCGAAACTCTTATTAATCTAGTAATCAACTCAACTGATATTCCTTAATCAATATAAGCACTATTAAAATTTACAAAGCAAAGTTTTTTTTTTTTTTTGCTCAGCAATTAGCTTTTCAAGTATGTGTATTAGTATATAAAGATATAGTAATTAGCTTCTTTAATCCCCCCATGATCTCAGTGTGTTGTAAAACTTTCGGGTTCGACCGTAAAGGATTAAGGCGAGGAAGGTCCCGATAAAACAAAGTGTACCCCATAAAGCAAAGGTCTTCCTATAGCATTCCATGCCAAAGCATTTCCCCTCTGCATTTCCTTCCCTTCGATAAACAATGGCAGCGAGGTAACCAAAGAGGAAAGATCCGATTGGGATGTTGGCCACCACGACGTTATGGTTGATGCCGAAGTTTTTTGTCCCAAAGAGTTCCGTCGTTAAAGATACGGATATGGAAGTAATGGCCCCGGTACAAACGGCTATGATGCGGTGCTGATGTACAGACATAGCTCACTGCTGTCGTTGACAAGTAGTAAGAAAAAAGCTACTCCTGTTGGGGCCATTAATGCCACCACAAATGCAGTTCTTGATATCATGTATTTGCTCCTGAAATTTCAATTTTTAATTAATATGCTAATTCAATGCATGATCAACCCTCAACTGATTCTCATTTGTTTGCTTTTAAACAACCTATAAAAAGACGCCATGTTGCCTTAAATGTAACATGATCATAAAAAACTATGCGATGGCCAATGTGGGAATGTGCTGAAGATTAAAAAAAGGAAGTTATTAATTGCCGGGAGCTTGGATTATCTTACCTTGAGAAAAAGTAATCCACGACAGATGGTACGAGGCGGCCGAAGAAACCGAACGAAGAAGATAACAAAACAAGAACAGATGCCGAACATCCGCGGGATTCGGCTATTTGTCCCAAGTTGTTGAAGAACACCAAGCCGAGCGTAACACCGAAGAGATAAACAAAGAAATACAACCAAAAGTTCAATCTCCTTAACATCACCTTCACACCGATCTCCTCCATCACACTAATTATCTCATTTGTTTCACTTACGTTATCATCTGTTCAATCCATTCTGGCTTCCACTGTACAATTTTCCATGCATTGATTTGCTATGTAAACTTTTAGTCCTAGACACAGGGGAATTAGAAGTGGGGCTAATAGCAACGCTGCCATGCCAACTGCACTAGTTAATGGTGATAATTTGCTTGATGTGGATCCCAAACTGCCCACGACAGCAAAGGCTCCTGTGGCTGTTGTAATAACAAGAATCAATATGAATGCGGCATCGACCCTCTTTGTCTTAATAACATTAATAGCTTTAACTACCGGTGCAGATACGATACTAACGGCGAAAGGCAAGACGGAGTTAAAAATAAGATAGGCTTTGGCTGTCCCCATGGCTGAATAAGGGAAGACAACATCAACAATATCTGTGTAGATTTTCGCACTTAATCCCAGGTAGCTACCGGTCAATCCGATGGCGAGTTGACGGTCGAGGGGGAAGTTTTTATAGTAACGATGTAGCAAACGGTATTGATCCAGCAAATGCTATTTCCCGCCAGAACAGTGAGGAAGAAAATGGCACCATATGACAAGTTGGAGACATGGCCTGTGAGGAAGAGATACTGCACTCCATAACCGATCAACCCGAGAGCCGAACCGAGGAGAAGGACGAGCCACATGGGCAAGTGGTTGGCAGCTATGCCTGATATCCATCCGAACAGCTTACCGGCATCGGAGGCAAAAGCAAGATTATTGAGCTGGATTTGGGAGATGGAGAGGAGATACTTGAGTTGGGAAGAGTAAGCTGGGAAATTGGAGTTGGTTCCATTAATGGATTGAAGCCAAATGATAGCAACTAGGCTAAGCCATTGAAGAAAAATTCTCGGCATGGCCAAACCCAAATGGCGAAACGAGATTTAAAACTGGAAAAAAGGAAGTGACTCTTGTTTGTCTGTGTTGCTGTACTAATGGGTATTTAAAGAGGTAGGAAGGGGGGTGGATGGAAAGAAATTGGAGAGATGGAATCAGTCTGTTGGCGATGGAGAATGACAGAAAACGTGGCCTATTCGACAAGAAGAAGTTGTTTTTAGCATCCCAACCACACACAATACAATTAATTAATGAATTTAAGACAGAAAAAAAAGTTTGTAAATTTTTAATGAACGAAAGAAATGAAACTAATATTTATAAAAGATAAAACTCTATAAAAGATTTAAACCCTATTATATTTTTTATAATAAAATTGTATCGTAAATAAAGATATTTTTTTATTTATAATTAATTTTTATTTTCAACTTTTAAAAAAACAAAATCAAATACAAACCTTAAATAAACGAATCCCAAGAAAAGGATGGAAAATATACTTAAAATACGTGTGATTGAAATTGAAAAAATTTTTTTAACCAAAAGATTAATAAAAATTCACTCTTATTCAAGCATATTTTTATCACTTTAAAGGTTGAGAAAGATTTTTTTAAGTACTCTGCATCTGCTAATGAATTGTTGATTGTTATTGGATGTTAGATGTTTTTGTTTTATTATATAAGCCGTTTTTAATTGAGTTCAATTATCTTTTGTAAGGTATGTCGTTAGAGATTTTATTTAATAAAATTATCTTTTGTTTTGCGAAAAAATAAGGACCTAATCAGTTGGCAGTAATCAATTGAAGTATCCAAATTTTATATTTTAAACTAAATTGACAATTTATTTTAGTTAGTAAAATAATAATTTTATTTAATATTTTTGGGGATAGGGTTCTCCAAAAATTGAGGGAATCCGTGCGAGGAGGATATGAGGACAAAAAAATCCATGAAACATTTAATGATGATTTTAAAAAATCAGAATAAAAAACCAATTAAAATTATAATATTATAAATATTTATAATTAAATTTAAATAGAAACTCAAACAATTTAACTTTGATTTCCAAAAAATCAAATAAAATTTGAGAAATATTAATTGTTCATAATTAATTATAGATATTTTTTACTTGATTAAACTTAATTAGACTCGATCTAGTAATACAGATGTAAATGATCAGAGCGTTTGATGAGTTGTTCATGAATCGTTTATTTTACGTTCGTTTTTTTAGCTATAAACGAACATGAACGAAAATTTTATGTTCATTTAATAAACGAATGAGTTTGTTCTTTTTTTTATTCAAAAAATAAACGAATGAATACGAACAAAAGTGTGTTTGATTCGTTTATGTTCACGAATAAGCTCGTTTATCGATTCCTTTATAAGCTCGTTTACCCGGTTCCCTTTTCCTTTTATTTTTTACAATTTAAATATTGGTGAAGTTGAGACTAAATTGAACACGGGTGCATTTTAGAGTTCAAAATGTAAAGGCTAAGAAGTTTAAGACTGGTGGCATAATTTCACAATTTTCTTCAACGAACATGTTTGCAAATAGTAAACAGTAAACGAACATTTTGTAAACGTTAAATGATCAAAAATGAACATTTTTAAAAATAAATAAACAAACACGAATACAACATAATTTATTCAAACTCGATCGTAAATTGTACGGCTAGTTTCAATGGTGGCATCGAAAAAATCACGAATACTGGTTTTGTTGGGCCCACTTTTCGGCAGGAGATCTTTCTAGTTAACCTTAAATTAAAATGGAGTAATTAAATAGTAGTTAATGTGAAGTTTTAACTTTCTTGTTGTTAAACATAGAGGGAAGTAGAGGCTTGGCGGCCATTGATACCAGCAAACAGTAGGGGCGATCATTTCATTATCAGCTTTAGCTTCAGCTACATGTTTTATCGGAAGATTATCCCTTTACATAACAATGAGGCGTCCAAAGACGTGGCTTAAGAGAGAACGGGTGCTCTGTTCAATCCTCAGCCTCACCCAGTCCATCTCAAGGTGACGAGAGATGAAATCACCTCCTAAATCATGCTGCCACGGTTGCGCCCACTTATTGAATAACTTGGAGGAGTCTTTGTTTTTGTTTAACACATGTATCTATCTTATTAACTGATTAATTCGCATCGAATATTAAAAAAATCTATTATGAAATGATATTTTTAACTTAATTTATTTTATTTACAATGTTAAAATTAAAATTTCTAACATTATTGAAGGATCTAATACTTTATTCTATTAGACTAATTGATTATTATAAGTTTGAATATACTTTAATTTCGATTGGCAAATCTTAAGATAATATGAAGCAATAATTAAACTAGGAAAGTTAGGCGGGCGAGGAACAAATTTTAATGGTTTTAAATCAAAAGGACTTGAGGAAACCTTGATATTTTCACAGTCGCCATTTTCATTTCATTCATTTTTTTATTTTCATTTAAGTTATAACATGACAATAGAAAAAAAAGTCACATATTGAATAACTTGAAGGAGTGTTTGTTTTTGTTTAACACATGTATCCAATATATTAATTGATTAATCCGGATTGAATACTGAAAAAATCTATTATAGGAAGACTCTTCTAACTTAATTTATTCTATTTACAACGTTAATATTCGAACTAAAAGATCTAATAGTTTATCTCATTAGATCAATTAGTTATTATAAATTTGAGAAAACTTTAATTTTGATGGGCAAATCTTAAGATAATATGAAGCAATAATTAAACTAAAAAAGTTAGGCGGAGGAGAACAAATTTTAATGGTTTTAAAATCAAAAGGACTTAAAAGGAAAAATGTACTAAAATGATTTAATTATAAAATTATATCCTCCAATCACTTCGATATCTAGATTTTTTTAACCCTGATATTTTCACTGTCACCGTTTTCATTTCATTCTCTTTTTTTTCATTTAAGTCGATAACATGACAATAGGAAAAAAAAAAGTCAAATAATACGTTCACCCAACTAAATTTAAAGAAAATTTTAATGCAAAACAATAAAATTTTAAAAATAATCTTATTTTTTTTAAAAAATATTTCTGATATCTTTTAAAATTATATATACTCTTAGGCTTTATTTTTAAAATAACATGATTTTTTATACATTATTATATTTTTAATCATTTATAGTTTTTGTCATTTTTAAGAATTTACTACTAAACATTTTTTTAATCATTCAGACGAAAATACTACTAAACAGTTTGTTGGGAGGTGTCACATGCTGTTATATAAAGCAGTCACATCATCGATTAATACATAAAATATAAACTAAAAACCATGACAACATTAAGAGAGAATATTTAATATATAAATATATATATACCTAAAATGAACAAACAATATATACTCCATGAGATAATTTTACAATAAAGTCAAAAATTGGGGCGCCTAGTCCGTCTGGGCCCTGTATAGTTAGTAAAGTGGGAAGGCACAGTCTCCCGAGTCCCAACACCCAACAAGGGCTGGTACCCGCAGGGAGACCCAAATTCTCGGACTAATTAATGTCCCACCGTCCAGAATTTCTAATTTCTTCTGCTACATTTTGTTTGGATAGCTATATTTAGCTGCATATTTTGTTTATAAAGTATTGTTACATAGTTATTATTATTATTTTTAAAATATGTCTGATAAAATATGCAGCGTTATTGTTTATATATTTTAGAATTTTTTTTTGTTCGCCGTAGGATTATTATTTTCATCTCCTTGTAGGCGAGACAAGTATGCATACACATGCTTAATGAAGTCAACAGTCTCTTACTTGTGAGCATAATACTGCTCCAAAGTGTTTCTTAATTTCATAATTGCATTGCAGCCGTTTGCACTTAACTTAAGGCACGACAAAATTGATGGTAAAACCTAGAAGATAAAACATGCAGTCATTGACTACACATCAGAGTAAATATTTTGAATATAAGAAAGGCATTGGAGTTCAACAAAGAAAACAAAAACTGTAAATATAAAAAATATAGAAAAAGAACAAACTCAAGATTGAGAAAATGGTTCAGAAGGTATAATATGTTTGAGACCAGCTGACATGTCAAACCATGTATGTAGTATGGTATGGAGACATGTTCCCTATATCAAAGTCTAAACCTGTATTTATGCACGCAACTCTCGGTTTGACTGAAATATTCTTGGACTTCCGGAAATGAGAAGGGGGAGGGAATTAAACTCATAGAATTACATTGTATCTCAACTGCTAACTTTGTCTTATTCTTTCAAACAAAATTTATTAAAATTCTTTTACTTTCCTAACTCTTACTAATTTAATTCATCGTGCATAATTTCGTTTATTTTCTTATTCTTTCTTTTCCCTTGTACTTGTTTAGACGTACATGGTGTCCACCCAACTTTTGGAGAAGTTTCACTGAACTCTCACCTAGCTTTTACACAAAAATTTCTCTCAACCACTGCATTTTAAAATTCAAAAATTTTAACTTTTCTCAGAACGTGACTTGTCCATCTAAACCATCGTTAGGCCAGCCCAGCAGAACAGACATGTGTGTGGTGGACTGTGGAGTGTGGTTGTTAGACTTCGGGAAAGGACTGGGCCCAAAGTAGTAGGTCAAGCCCGAAGACCTGCGGCAAGTTGATGGATAAAAAATGATAGCCTCAACCAAAAATATTTTATTTACTGTTTTATAGATACGGTTCCCGTTTTTGTGGGATTAAAATGATAGCCTCGACTAAATGTCTGAAAAAAGCAAAAAGGGTGTGTGGCCCAACTTTCCTCCCAGAATGCTTCTCTTCGTACAAGCCTTTGTCTGCAACAGGAAAACTACTATGTAAATCTAAAGGCATCACCTGCAGAACCAACCAAAACTGTTTCATGTGCATAAAATGATAATTTGAGTGGGAAGATGGTCACAAATTCTAGACATTAACTATAAAACGGATATATACGAACTAAAGATGAAAAAAATGCTCTAAGGTAAAAGTACAAGAAAGATTGTCAAGCCATAAGAAACCATTAGAACCACATTACCACCCTTATTAGGGAGAACACCATTTCTAATTTTGTTGATACAATCCATTCGTCACGTCAACACACTATTTAAATAGTAAAGAAATGAAACAGACAGCCGATTCTACAAGCCTACACAATTTTTGAAGCTGGTGAAACCACCATCTACTACAAGGTTATGACCACTTATGTACCTTGATTCTTCACTAGCCATATAAAGCGCGGCCTCAGCCACGTCTTTGACTTTGAGAGTCACACCCTTTAAATTAGCTAATCCTCTCACAAATTCCTCCATCTCCTCCGCTTCCAAAACCGTGCATTCCTCATTATCTACTTCACTATTTCTCCATGCATTGATAAGCATGGATGTGGCCACCCAAAGGGAGATATGCAGTTAACTCTTATGCCATACTTCCCTAACTCGCAAGCCGTGTTCTTTGTAAGCCCGATAATGGCGTGTTTCGACGCTGTGTAAGCATGAGGCCCGAGCCCTCCCATGCAGCCTGCTACACTCGCCATGGAAATTATGCAACCGCTTCTTCTTGGCACCATCACTTTTGCCGCGTGCTTCGTTCCAAGAGCGGCTCCTCTGACATTCACTTGCATTACTCGATCGAACTCATCAGCATCGAATTCGACGATGCTTTTCCTCTTGGATTGGCTCCCGAGAACTCCGGCGTTGTTGAACAGGATGTCGAGTTTACCGTATAATGATATTGTTCTATTGATCAACATTTCTATGTCCTCCTCTGAGCTTACATCACAATGTACATAAACCGCCGAAGGTGCCAATGAGTTCGCTAAAGCAATGCCAGCAGCATCGGCAATATCAGCAATGACAACTTTCGCACCGTGCTCCACGAAAAGTCTGACTGTCGCCTCTCCGATCCCTCTGGCGCCGCCTGTTATGATGGCAACTTTGTCCTCAAGCCTGAAAGAAACGGTAATCATAAAAAATTCAACAAAATTTGGATAAGCTATTGAATTCTGGATATTAATGACTGGTTGTCCAGAAAACAAACATATATGTAAATCAATGTATATAGTATATGAATGAGAAAATTAAGCATTGAGGATGATAATACCTTCTCAACGAGAGTGATTGGGAGATGGTATTTTGCTCTACGAAATCAACTCCCTGATTCAGTTTCTGAGGTGTAAGTTGAGCAGGCATTGTTGACAGAACAGAGAACACACAAAAGGGATGAAAAAGATGATATACAAAGATAGAGGCAAAGCTGGAAAGAAGTGATACTACATACGGACTTATATAGAGAGATAAAGCCATTGGGTAGGCTAATTAGTAGGAATTCCATACCCACCTCTATTTTTTAGGCCAAAAATCCCACCTCTTTTTTATAAGGAAAATATTCCATGTATTAGAAACGAATTTGCAAGATTTAAATATATGTATATATTTTAAATAAGATATATATATATATGTATACGAAAGAAGATAAGTGTTGTAGAAGTAAAATTTTGTGTGTGTAAAATTCATTTTTTTCCATTGAAATGAAGGGAATATATGGTAATTCCGTTGATATACATGGATCATCATCTCGTAATACAAAAGAAGAAAGACAAGTTTCCGAGTATTATGGTCATGGATTTGACGCATGCAGGGCAAGGAAATAATAGAGTATACGGCATTAAATTTCCTAGGATCGAAGAATAGTGTTTTGTTTCGTTTATCCTATTCCTAGCCAACAAAGATCCCTGTGGAAAAGGGACAAATCCCATTTCATTCTTACTTTCTAAATTTAAATTATATATTAAATTAATTTGTTAAAAAACATTAAAGAAATTATATTTGTAGTGCTCCTTTTAGGTGACTATTTGTTGCTGGCATTGCACTGTTCCCGATTCTGTTTGATCTCCTCAGAATTAAATTATCCAATACTTATGTATACACAGGCAATATTCATTTTTAATTAGAAGATGGAGAAGGAATTCAACAGTTATGTATACGCAAGGGGAACCAACAACCAAATCCACCAAATCAATATATGGTATGGTATTGCTTATTCCTGCCGCCCACACTAACCGGCATGGGTGGATATAGGGATGCTGAAATTTTTAAATTTTTTTAATATTTTTTAGATATTTTTTATTTATAATTTTATTTCGTAACTTAAAATTTATAATTTTGTACTACTGAATTTCAAATATATTTTTTAAAAAATCGTATTTAATATAAAATTTTATGTTTATCCATGCTAATTATGTATAATTGGTAATTGCAATTTCACAAGATTATAGGAAGATTTAAATATGAATCTAGAGAATAGAAGTCATCTATTTTTTTTGCCCCTATTTATACCAAACACTAAAAAAGTATATTTTAGGTTTTAGAGTAAAGTTTAAAGTTAGGGTTTATGATTTGAAATTTAGGGTTAAGGCTTATAATTTAATTTTTTTTATTGTTGGGGCATAGAAATGAGCATAAAAAAGGAACATGATTTTTTTGTTGAATATAAGAAATACAAATCCTTTGTTGTTTTTTGTGCCTCTTTTTATGCCCAATACTAAAAAAAATAAATTTTAAGTTTTAATCTTAAATTCTAAATTTTAAATCATAAACCCTAAAAATACACTTTACCAATAATTTTTTAAATCAAAATCATAATCTCTAACACTAAACTTTAACCCTAAAACTTAAAACTATTTTTTTAATGTGAGAGCACTAAAATGAACAAGAATTTCTATTCAGAAGGTAGGATATAATATAAGAAATTGGTCTTACTCGTTTTATAAAACCTTAATATGTTACGTTTGCATCATGCTTCACGTGAAACTTAATTAACATTATAATTAACACTATCGTGAAAAAATTACTAATTAATCAATCGCTCACCTGCTGGTCCAAAGTAGTAACAATTGAAAAGAAAAAAAAGTGAGAGGAGTAAGTGCACCTGTACTCATTGTTAACTCCTTTCACTTCCTTTCTTTTATTCAACCTTGGTGTCGGCAGTTTCACATTTAGGGTTATGATTGTGTTTTTCATTTGTTAAAAGTCCCCGACATATAATGCATCTGGCTCTTATTATTATTTTTATTATTCCAAATCGTTGTCATTAATTATTAATCATTGTGATTGGTTCCGATATTGAGTGGAAACTAAAGGCATATCTTGAGTGGAAATTAAAGGCATGCAAGTTAGCTTAAAAATTGTACATTTTTGGGGTTTTGATAGAATTTAGTAAACAACAATAATTAATATAAAGAAAAGGAAAGAAAGCATTCCAACAATAACGAGTTATGGAAGTTTCTTATTCAACATTTTAAAAAATAATTAAAATTGTACATTTTTGGGTTTTTGATAGAATGTAATAACAATAAGAAGAAAATCTTAATTGGGTATAATTGTCTATGTTGTGTAACACCTTATAAATGAACGAATATAAATATTTTATGTTGAAATTATTTTTATAAACATTTATTTGATGAAGGATCATAAATGAAGTAATAAAGAATTTGTAGAGATGTTATTCATGTCATGTTCAATCTTTAAATATTTGTTAGTTTTTTTAATATTCTAAAAATAATTACAATATAATATTTATAAAATATTTGTCATTTTAAATAATAATATTTAGGCGAGTATGAATAGGCAAAAGGATCACACTAATAATATTTGTTATCAACTTTTTAAATTCTTTTAATTATTTCACGATGAGCTAGTAACTAATTAACACTAGCCGTAGTAAGGGGTTTAATTAATTTGTATATAAATAAAAAAAAAAGTACAACTCCTTCTTATATCCCATCATACTATTTGTATAAAATTGTAATTTATCTCAAAATTTGTAGTGAAAAAAATAATTTTTAAAAATTTAATGAATGATCTCACGTAAATAGATTTTTATAAAAGATTTTTATCAATATTGTATTCGATCAATGGGCACTTGCTTTTAATTGTTTTATTTAAATATTTTTGTAATATTTAAATAAAACAAAAGGAGACTTGTATTATATTTTTAATGTAAGACTGTGTACAATATTTTCTCCAATCTTTATATTTATAGGTATAAAAAGAAAACTTTAATTTTAATAGGCATCAAACTCTAATAATAAAATACACTAAAATCTCATTTAGTACATAAATATTTTTTAAAAAATAAAATATTCATTCAAAACTGAGCTTATAAAACGTTTAACACATTTAATATTTTTATTTTTTAATTGAGTTGATGTTTATATATATTATTTCATTAAAACATGCTAAAAACCAAAAACTATTTGTATATATTTGGAACTTAGTACTCTAGTTTTAAGTGTTTAAAAATTTTTATATATTTGTTTGAACTTTTTTAGAAAAAACATGTGTTAATGTTTAAATTCCATTTGAACTTTAAGATTTTTTTTTACGAGGGTGGAAAATGGCGGAGGTTGTGGTAAAAGAAATTAGTCGTTTTTTATTTTTAATTTATGAATTTTTTTAAGAATTTAAATTTCTTTAAACCCCCAAAATTTTAATTTATTTCAATCAAACCCCTCAATCGCATTTCCCTCAGTGTTAGAGATCCCCACCGTTGTTGTTGGGAGATTGGCAACATGCGTTGTGTTGGTTAGTAGGTTCTTTTGACCTCTACCCGTCAGTGGGAACCTAATCAACTTTTTTGCTTTAGTGGGTGGTTTTGCCTTAGCTTCGGATGGATTTTTGTAAGTACAATTTTTTGTTGTTTTTGATTCCATTTAAGATTATGGAACTTTTAATAGAAAGAGTATTTTTTTTTTTATATAAAAAAATGATCATTTTGTGGTTTAATCCAAATGTGGATGATGAATTTAAAGACTTGGTTATTTAATGAATGAAGATGGTTGAGTTCATTAATATATTTTATTTTTTTATTTTTTCTCATTTTGTATTTTAATTTAATAAATGATCAACTTACAATTTTTCAATTGTTTTATTTAAATATTATAAAGTTTTTTTTTCATTTTGCACTACATCTCTATTATAATAATATTTATTACTGCATTTATATTTTTAAATTTTTATTTAAATTCTTATTTATAAGAAAAAAATGTATAATTTTAACACTAATTTAATTGTTAAGCTTTTTTAATCATTTTTCAATCATAAATATCATAAAAATGTTACAAACTAATAATTTTATTCAAAATCGTAACCTCTAAAAGATTATAATTATATCCTTTCAATTCAAATGAGATGTATATTTCTTTAAACATATTTTTAGATCTCTCTCATTTACATATGATTATGTCTCTAATCTAGAGAAAATCTACCAAGTTGTTATCAGGGGGATCGACTGAGCTCGTTAACTCAAGGTTAAACTTGGTTACTAAGTTTGTTGTCGCCAACTTTGCACTCTGCTCAACATGATAGTTTACGGAGATCTTCCAACTTATTTAAATTTTTTGTTGATTGATATTAAATTTTTTGATCGACTAATTCGTATTAAATGTTATATATTGGTTCATTATAGGAGTATTGTTTTAATTTAATTTATTTTATTCACAATCTTAAAATACAAAATTTTATCCTTGTTTAAAAAACTAAAATCTCATCTCATTAGATTAATTAATAATCAACCTGTTTTATTGTTATAGTACTTTTAATCATGCAATTACCAACATGAAATTTGCTTCGTGTTCCTATTAATTGTTTGTAAAAAATATGCAATAATTATATATTATTAGAATGATGTTATTTCAAATAAGTTAAACTTTGTTTTTTTAACTAAGTTGAACCTTTTTACAATTTTTCTTATTATGAAATTAATTTTAAATGGAGTACTTAATATGATATGAGAACACACTATCTATTCATTAATGTTACTATTCCCTTGAAAAAAATACGTCATATATATATTATTAAATAAATTTTAATTGAAATAAGTTAAACTTGAAATTTTTTTATCTCATATTGAACCTTTTACAATTTTCTTAATACCTCCTAAAATTTAAAATTTATATATGATTTTTAAAAATTTATGTATTTTTTATTAAAATTTATTTTGAAATTACGTCGGCCGATGCATATTTAAATAAATTTTGAATTGATCATGGTTTATACACTTGAACTTCTTTCCATACTTACAATCATAATTAATTTTAAATGATATTATTTTATTTTACAAAAGAAATAGAAATGTGATTATCTAATTTATGTAATCAAAGCATAAACGGTCAAAAAATACCAGTAATAAGCTCCAAGAAAGGAAATCTATGATCTGCAAAACTAAAACCAAGAAAGTGTTTTGTGTACAAGATCCTAAATATTTATTTAAGCAACTAAAAGTTTAGAGATTGATAATGGGATGTGCTAATTAGGCATTGTTTAAATGTTTATGGGGAATCCATGTTCCATGTGAGGACCAATCGAGTTATTCGATAAATGTGTTGAATGGGGCACCTTGTTTTGCAATTATTTTATTTGTAGCCTGCAGATTCGACCTAATTCGTCCTCTTTATTCAACCTCTAAATTTCTTCTTCTTTTCTTCTTCACTCCATCACGCAATTAATAACTTTAATTATTTGTTTTTGATAGTAACTTAACGAGAGAGAAGACATCCAATTGCAAATTGATTAATTGAACACATTTCAGCATACTATATTTTAAGGGTGATTTTGAATACGTGCAATAGGAGTGATTGTGCATGCCTTCAAAGAAAATAAAGTTTAAAATGAGTTAGATTAAATATTTGTAAAAAAAATATAAAAATTAGTTTTGGACTAATGATAAAACATATGAAAAAAGCAAAAAAAAAAAAAAGAATTGTTGTAATTCATAAATTTTAAGTCCTTTTAGACTATTTTTTATTCAAAAGTCAATCTACAGCATACACAAAAAGTTGAGAAACATTAAAAAAATTTAATTGAGTGTTTATTTTATTAAATTGTATACAATTTCTAAAATCTTTGAATTATTTATATTTTTATATTATTATTGATTATTAATAAAAATGTACAACTTAATTGCAATTATTGTTCTTCATTCAATTAATCCATCTGGTTATCATAATGAGTTGTTTGTCTCTTTGCAAAGATCAAAAATACTTAGTGTATGATAACGACCATTAATCAAGCAGTTTTAAAATTTAAAAATAAATAAATAAACAACGTGACGCGTTCTGATTAGTCAATATAGATTTTTTTAACGGTAAGAGTAATATTGGTAACGTCGAAAACGTTAGAGATGTAAAAGTAGTCAAAATAAATTTTAGAGGGCAAATTGAAAAAGCATGAAAAATTAAGGGGAAAAAAGTGCATTAAACTTATATAATGTATAAATTGGAGTGCACGTAAACATATAATTTTCACTCACTTTTGTGCAAATGATTAATTTGAGAACATAAACACCAAAATCAAACTTACATCAACATTGGCTTGAATGTTCCGGGTGTAAATACAGAGTAGCGTGCCGTTAATCAATACAAATATTTCTGTATTTAGTGAATGATGGAGAAGTTAATTTCCATGACAAACGAAATGCACAATTGTTGGAATTAATTCCGAATCTGCATCATTATTAGCAGACTCTTAAAACAAAAGGGAAAAAAGAAATCGCTAATTACTAATTAACACTCATCGGAGATGATGGCGAGATGAGGCCGCCATACTCCGACATGACTGTGCAGGTGGCGGCGTCGATCGTTACGTGAGGAATGTTTCTTCTCCAAAACATCAACATTTGGAAGGTTATAGCGACGGCAATCTGAAACAACATCTTTAATGCCGCACCTTTTGTTCTTCCCGGAGGACTTGTTATGGTGCATGGCGCTGTTTTTCTTGTCCGGGGTCAAAAAGTAAATGCCGCCTCTTCTGAGCTGAGATTCAGGCGAGAGGATCAAAATTTGACGTTGGGAACATGGTTTGGTCAGCACATGATTGGGGTTGGCCTCGAGAATCTCACCGGCGGTGACCGTACGTGTAATTTCTTGGACGTATCCATTCAAATGGACGATACGGATCAAGTCTAGGGCTCCGCATGGAAGAACACAAGCCAAACAACACCTTAAACTATTGCCCATTGTGTTTGTTGGAACCCTAGCTTATGTAGTAGATAATTTCTCACAAGCTTTCCAACTCTGGTCTCCCCCGTTCTTTCCCTTTCTGGCCTTCTTTCTCCTTTTTCTTGGAATGAATTGTCACAAACGCTGGATGATGTTTATATTCATGGACTAAAGTTTGAATATTATATATATTACAAATCGAATTCAAAATTACAAAGATGTCCTACTTCTATCCGTACTTTACGGGACTAAAAAAATATGAATAATTAATATATTTGATTTGGAGAACTGAAATTGAACTCGGGAAAAATTAATATATTTTACTTACGTAGTTACATTTATGACTTAGTTTCGGTTATCAAAGTTTTACAGGTTATTTTATACTTTCTTACAGCTACTTGTTAAGGACCACGGTTGTACTTGTATTATATAATTATTCCAGAACTTATTTAAAAAAACAAATGTTTATAAAATCTATATAAAAAAGTTTAAAAATTAAAATTAGTACTATTTTAAATAAATTAATATATAATATTTTTAAATTTTCTACACTACAATATAAATTATTATTATTTGATTAAATAGAGATATATTGCATTTTCATACTACAATTTGAACTCATACAAGATGAAACAATATGAGCATCTTTAGACATTATAATATAAATAATTTTGTGCATAATTTAACATAAAAAAATTGACATTGTATATGTTATCAGTCTTTAATTATCATCACATATATACAATGCAAGGATTATTTGGGTACAAGTAGCTTCATCAGTAAGAATTAACTATTTAATTTTACATCCGATATATATATGAGTTAAGATCTATTTATATTGTTGCATTTAAAACTTAAAAAAATTTTTTACTTTTTAGAATTTTACTATTTTTTTTTTTTTTAAAAATGTCAAGTTTGATGATAGTAATAAATGGTTAAAATTATTTTCTTATTTTTTCAAGTGATAATCTACACTTCTTTTATTGTTTTTTTTAATTTTCGGCACTAATCTCATCCATCAATTTATTTTCATCTAACGATTACATAGTATAAATGGATCATATCTCTATATATACGCAATAAATATCGTATGCTTAATTATAAACGTGCGCAAATGATAGATACTAATTATATTACGTATCCATCAAAGTGGCGCCGCTACTGCGCTACATACAATATTAGGGAAGGAAGCTTCGTCATGCGGTGGTTCGGGCACCGACCACCAATCCACATCTTGCTTAATTAATTATGATTTTATGAATCAATCTATTGACTGACAACATTAATTAGAGGTTGATTAAAATGAAATTGGAAAGGTAAGTACACTCGCGCACGAGAGCTGCTAGGCTGCTACTGCCTATTGCTTATCGCCTCAACATGTTTTTTGTCTCTATTATCGACTTAAATCAAATATTCTAAGTTGGAAGGATAATCATTGGAGTTTGATCATATATGTCGAAGCGGGGCGTGCATAATTTCTTTTCTTCCCATTGTTTAACTTATAAATTACTGAACTAATTTGTATTTTAGTTAGCGTCGGTTCAAATTAATTTATCCGAAGTTTCATCATCGCCAGCCACGGCCTTGTGCTGCTAGCTGGCAATGGCATTTCCTCTGATTCTCTGAAACAAAAAAATCACTTAAAGTATTTCATGCATATATATAGTTCCAAATTCCAATAGATTTAATACTAAAGAAGTTGATTAAAGTTACGAGGACAGATATTAAAACAAAATGTTTGCCAATTAAATCCACTGTTTGGTTGTCCAAGTTCATTTAACTGAGCTCCCATTGAATAACAACAATAGTTGCTGAACCTGTTAAGATTCTGCATATCTTTTGTGAAATCTTGAATGGAGAGACCCGAATCACAAGTGGTTGAGATAATGGATGGACAGAGAACTTTGGAGAACCATCACCCTTAAAAATTTGAAATTTATATATAATTTAAAAAAAATTTATGTATTTTTTATTGAATATCTATTTTTTTATAGAAATTTTTAAGTCCTTAACCCCTACATAAACTCTTTGTTCCGTTTTGGTTGAGATATCCTGCCTTCCCTGCCTTCCTCCGTTCAATATTCTATCAGCTTCTGCATTAGAAAAATAAAATGTTTAGGCTGGCTAATCAAACTCAAAGTGTGTCCTTCCTAATTCTACTTGAAAGAAATTACTTATATTTAATATTTTGATTTGCTGCATGCATGCATGCATGGTGTAGGATTTCGAGAGAGATTTTTAAAACAACAAAATCAATGAAACTAATACAAAAACACTGAAACTGATTTTGATTTTGAAGTAGGTAGGTGTGCCTTGGTCTTTAGATTTTTGTTGGAAAGGTGATAATGGTTCTTGGGTTTTTGATCGAGTTGTTTTGTCACGTAATCATACCCATTTGTAAGCTCCAAGCTCCCTCCAGTTTTGGGCTTTAAAAGTAAAGCAGTTAAATAATTGTTTTGTTTGTTGGGTTGAATTAAAAAAATTTGTGAGATTGTTGTTGTTCATGACAATAAATATAAATGAAGACATAAAAAAACAAGATCCCAATTCACCATCTTTAAGCATGTATTTTAAAACCATATATTACATAAATACTTTATGAGACTAAATTATGTATATACTATATATTATAACCAATTATATTTATTATCTATAGATTAAATACATTATAAAGCTATGTATAAAACATATATTATATGCTTTGTAAATAAACTATATATATTACGTATGTAAAACTATATATTACATATTTTAAAACCGTATATTCATAGATGTAATAAAACCTTACATTATAGGTTATATCATATATTATATAAAAAACTAAGCAATATACTACATATAAACTAATATAACAATTAGCATACTAATATAACATACATACATCAAAGGCCACAATATAACATATATAAACATAAAACAGGGGCTGAAATTAAAAAAAAATCAAGATGCAAGGGCGAAATTAAAAGGATGCACAAAAAGGGGTGAAACTGGAATGGACCAAAATGCAAAAAGTGTAAAGTTTCAGGGTCAGATCGAAAGAACGAGAAAACTTGTTTGAAACGAAGGACGAAATTGTAAAATATTTTAAAAATCCAGGGACCACAGAGGTTATTTTAAAATGCAGGAGGACCAGGGCCGTGATTAGAGCGGGGCGGGGGGATTTATTATGCGATTCCCCATTTTTTAAATATGAAAGCCAGTATATAATACAAAGTTTAACTAAAAAATAAAAAAAAACCACAACTCCTTCAAAAAAACCACAAAGTTCTTCAAACCTTCTCATCTTTCTGATGGGCATCGCCACAATCCTCAGGTTTCGACGACCGGCCGTCGTTGGCCGGCACCAAAAACCCTAAATAAACTCTTTCGAACCTCTTTTCCTTTGTGAACTTGAATCTAGTCTCTTTTTCACCTCTAAACAAGAAAAAAAGCTCTCCTTTTTTGAAATCAAAATCGTAAACCCCTTTCTTTTCACGGTTTCTTTTTCCCCGTTTCACCACACACAACCTTGGGAGGCCGGGGCTTGTCAACGATGGGGAACCGAGCCGACTCAAAGAAGGTGAACCGGCAAAAGAAGGTAAAAAACAGAAACCCCTTTTTGATGTATATGTTTCGAATGCAAAAAAAAGATGAGGAGATTACCTTTGAAAATCTCTGTTATTTTTTCTATTGCTTGAAAATCCAGAATCAAAGAGACCCCCTTTGACAATTGTTAGGCTCTTTGTTATATAGCCGAATACATAGATTTGAATTATGCCTAGTCAAAATTTTAATCAATTACTTTTGATGGCTTGGTTGGATTGCCATTGCCCTGAGTCTCTTTGTTTTATTTCCTCTGTTTTTTGCCATTTCGAGCTCTAACTTTTTTCCCTGTCTTTTTTATGCATGCATGTCATTGTGGGCTACTCGAATAATGGGAGGGAGGCACGCTCACGCTAGAAGTCGGACAGAAGATCTGATCGGTCACGCTTGTGGCGCGTGAGAGAAGCTGGGAAGTCGGTGCAACCTCTAAAACGCCCGTCTTTATGCCTTCAGATAGCATTCAGAGAAATGAAAGTTTCGGC
Source organism: Hibiscus mutabilis (assembly GCA_019671005.1). NCBI lineage: Eukaryota > Viridiplantae > Streptophyta > Magnoliopsida > Malvales > Malvaceae > Hibiscus > Hibiscus mutabilis. Next base: position 18,021 of record JAGYYJ010001788.1, on the reverse strand, counting down.
CAAGATTTTCGGTGCCAGGTTTTCCCTCTTCTTCAAGCGCTCGAGTACATCTAAAAAAGCCACATAATGCCATTCAAAACCCTCGAAAAAATGATCAATCCATATATTCCCAGAGCAAACAAGTCCATCTTCATAACCTCATCCGGATGTGTGGGTATTAAATCTCGAATGCATTCCCACGAAAAAGCTACACTGCCTCCTCAGAGCTGAATCAATTCTTTCACCCAATCCTTACTTATTTCGGCGATGTCTTTGAGCTTGGCTGGGTAATTCTGAGACTTCAGGTGTTTAGAGCAGATCTAATCATTCTTGACACCTTTGTGATGGAGTAGCACCGTATATTCTTCGATTGTGGGCATCATGTCCTCCCCATTAAAGGTGAAACAACAAAAGACAGGATTCCAGCATTCAAATAAGGCTTAGAACAAAGGTTCATTAATTCTGACATACATCAAGTCGGTTATGTCACCATAATTCTCAAGAAATAAATTCTTCAATCTTCGATCCCAACTTTCTCATATTTCTTTTAACTCGTAGAAATCACTTTGTTGTAAACTTACGTAAGTATACCCTGGTAATATGCGCTCACTCGGCAAACTGTCACCTTGAACTCTTTGGTTGGCCTCGAACCAATGCCGGACTTGCTAGTTGATTTATTCCTTCTTAAGTAACCTCTCATCCATAATGAGAGCTCTCTAATCGGGCAAACCACCTCAATTCAACACCTTTATGTCATGAAATGAATGCAAAAGCAAAATAAAAGCGAAAACCAAACACAAAAGAAATAAGTTAGTATTGAATAAAATAAATAATGAAGCAATAAAACGGAGAAGATAAATAAACGGAGCAAGAAAATAAACAACCCTATTTGCATATCGTCTAAAACACTTAGGTTAGCCGCATGGCTCTAAAAAGGGTGGGTTTTCTATGTTCGCTACATGCAATTTTGGTACCAAAAGGTACCCGAATTGTCTGTCCCCTACTAAAGGTAGCAAGGCCCCCGATCATCACCCATTATAGGCTCATTTCAACCGAGTTCAATTCAGGGGGACCCTTTTCGCTATGTCCATACGTAGAAACAATATTCCCATAGAAACATAGGGTAATCGAGCCCCGAAGGTACTTACTAAGCCCATACGGAGGAACAATATCCCAACGACAGCACTAGCGTTTTCCCTCACTTAAACAGACAGGTTTATTTGTTAGATTTTAAATGCGTTAAAATAAACTCGCATTTATAAACAAATATCAACTTAATTGTCACCTTAATTTGCAACTTCCCATATTAAATAAGCGGTAAAATTTTTTAGGCCTGACTATCTTTTTGTAAAAACAAAATTAGTCCCCAGTGGAGTCGTCATGCTGTAGCGACGTTTTGAAATTCGAATACAGGGTTATCCCACTTTTATTTGAAAACATTATTAAAATGGGTATTTTCTTTAAAACGCGCTTTTAAAATAAAACTAGAGTCGCCACTGGTCACTTAGGTTAGGTAGACTAGACACCAGAAAATAAAACCAGAGGTTCTAGGGCCCGGGAGTCAGTTACGTGTGGAGAAGGGTGTAATCACTCATTTTCACTAATACATATTAGTATTGCATATATACTTACTATATTATATGTTTATTGTTTGCATGAGTGTTACTAGTATATATAAGGTGTGGTGTGTGTGTATATTATAAGCTATGTATGTATACGTACTAATGGTGTATGTGTGTCGCGTATGTATCTATAGAGTACGAGCGTATTTGTTTAATGTGTGTAGATGTTATGTTAGTATGTTACATTAATATTTGCATGTGTATTCGTATGTTACACTTATATGGGTGTGCAAGTGTACGTATATATGTAACGTTGTATCATTATTATTATTATTATTATTATTATTATTATTATTATTATTGGACTAGTGTAAAATAAAATTTAAAATATAAAAACCCAAATATTAATTAACAAATTAATCCAATTTATTACAAAAACCCAAAAATATATTACAAGGCCCATATTGGTCCGACCCGGTATATTAAAAACCCTAAAACTAAGTCCGATACCCTCTTTATCTTGCAGTACCGCGTCATTTTGGACCGTTGGATCAAGTCTTGATCCAACGGTCCGGATCACCCAAGATAATCCACCGCGCGTGTGATGTCATTCTCCGCACCGTTCGAATGCTCACTCGCGCGCAACGCAACGCACGCCGAGACCGCTCATTACCCCTCCGCCACGTGTCGTCATCTCCAAAGCAAGTACCACGCATTTTCAAGGCTCGATCTAGGCCGCCATCCCCATGTAATCACAGCCGTTGGTTGGATCGATCCGATCCAACGGCCGTGAGTAGATCCGCGAAGACACCACCACCATGACTTCCCATGCCGACACCACTCCGCCGCATCGCCAGTTCAACCACCGCGCTCAGAGAACGTGCAAAAGCACCAAAAAGATGGATTGTCAGTACCAAAAAAATCAGATCTGATATATATTTCAATGTAATAGACGCTAAAAAAGAAAAAAGGCAGAGAAAATCCAAAAATTGTTGTATTATCACCAAAGTCTTCAGAAATACAAAGAAAGCAACGCAAGTTCAGTGGTAAAAGAAAAAACTTCTTGTCTTTCTTTCTTACTTACATGCATAAAAAATGGAGAGTTTACGTAAAAAAAAAAGAACCTTTCCTTTTCCGGCGATAAGCTCTGAGGAGTGAGCCACAAAAAAGGGGGTTCTTCTTTGTCCTTTAGCTTCGAAATACCATAGATCTAAGATTTTGGTGGTCTCAAAATAAAAGCGTGACGGTTTTTGTGAGGGTTTTGGGGTTCGGTCTTTCAAAGATGGAGTTTTTGTTCTCGAAGAGGGGGTCGAGGTTAGGTCTTAGAACCGATAGAGCGTAGAGGGTGGTGGTGGTTGAGTAGCCGGACCATCACCGCCTCGAGAACCATGGCGGCCAAGGGTCGGGGCTTGGGTTTTTTCTCGGTATATTAGAGAGGAAACGAGAGCTTTTGCTCAAAAAAAAAAAATGAAAAAGGAAAAATGAAAGTGGGGTCTGATTATCGGGTCTTATAGACCAAAAATAAAATAAAAATGGTCTAATTACATCATAAATCCTCCCTTGTCCCCTATATTTTCGCTTTGAGTTTTCCGCACGGGTTAATCACGATTCTGGTCCTTTTTCTTTTCCATTTTATTTCGCTTTTGATCACTAAATTAGCCGAATTCAGATTTTAAATGGTAAAATTACCCCCTTAACCATCCCGCGTTTTGAATTTTTCATTTCGGTCCGCCTTTGTCTAATTACGCCCAAATCCTTTCAAGTTTGATCATGATTGCATTTTCGCCCTTTAATTGCATATTATTATCCTTTAATTTCACACCGATGTTTATTTCTTTTCATTTCAGTCCTGCTTTTCATGTAAATATTTATTTCAGATTATAATCGTGTATGTTGATGTAGTCTTTTGCCCTATTATATATCCCCATACGCACTCGTATTTTAAGTTTACATGTATATGTGTATGTTTAGTTTAGTTTAGTATCTTATTTATGTTAGATTAGTATTCTCATTATGTCAATACTTATTGCATTTAAATATTTTGCCATGTTTTATATTTTTGTCACTAAAGTTGCATATGATATATAAATTGTTAATGCGGTGTTTTTTTTATCCGAGCGTAAACGGGCCAGATCGTGCGTAGTGATAGTGGTTGGACGCTTACTCTTGGATAACGGGGCCTTAAAATTTATTCGCAATTAGGACCGAATTTTAAAATAATCGCTACTCTAATCCGGAAAATCCAATATTAATAAAGCGATAATTATTAAAGTACCAATTTTTGGGCGGTGGGGGGTGCTAATCCTTCCCATCCGTAAATCGACTCCCAACCCCGCTTTTTGAATCTCTGGTTTTATGGTGTCCGTCTACCTAAGTAAGTTTGTGGCGACTCCATTTTTCAAAAATAAGGTTTTTTAAAACCCCATGGAATAAATATTTTATATCCAAACACCTTTCAAAATCCTTCAAAACACCATCGCTTTTTTTATTTAGCGAAAAAAAAAAAAAACATCGCATCATATGATGGCGACTCACTGGGACATTTTTGTTTTTCAAAAACAAATGAGAGTCAAGCTTTTAAAATAATTATCGCTTTACTAATATTGGAAATTCCGGATTAAAGTAACTATTAAATTAACATTCGGTCATAATTGCGCGTTTATTTTAACGCATTTAAAATATGGCATATAAACCCGCCTTTTTTAAGGGGGAAAACGCTAATGCTTTCGTGGAGATATCGTTCTCCCGTATGGGCCTAGCAAGTACCTTCGGGCTCGAGTACCTTATGCTTTCGTAAAGGATATCGCCCTTCAGACGGGCATAAGCGAACGGGTCCCCCCGAATTGAACCCGCTGAAAGGAGCCTATAATGGGTGATGATCGGGGCCTTGCTACCCTTAGTAGGGGACAGCAGGACAATTCGGGTACCTCCTAGCACCAACACTGCATGAAGAGAACATAGAAACCTACCCTGTTAGAGCCATGCGGATAACCTTAGGTTTTAGACGGGATAAATAGGGTTGTTTTGTGTGTTTATTCTGCTTAATTTTGTCATTTTATTTATATATTTATCAATTTTATCTGCATCGACTTGTTTTCTTTTCGCTTTTTGTTCTCATACATCATTGCATTTGCATCGCATAAAGGTACCGGATCAAGTGGTTTGCCTGATCGTAAAGTCTTTCACTATGGAAAAAGGTGTCTTAGGAAAGAAGAGCTTAATTTGTCACCGACATTGGTCGAGGTCAACCAGAAAATCCAAGGGACACCGCTTAACGAACGCGTAATAGCTGGATACACCTATGTGAGTCTCCAATGTAACGACTTGTGGGATCTTCAAAGCATTTGGGAAAGATGGGACCGAAGGCTACAAGACTTATTTAGCGATAGTTATGGCGACATCGCAAGCAGCTATTATATGTTCGGATTAACCAGCCCCTACCCGAGCTATAGTCCGCTTTTGAATCCGCTTTTTGCTCGCTTCACCTTCAATGGGCAAGACATGATGCCTACGGTAGAAGAGTACACCGCTTTACTTAACCAGAAAAATATTCAGAAGATTGATCTACGCCAAGCCTCCAAGGAATCGGAATTACACCGCAAAACTCAAAGCCTTTGCAGAATGAGTGATGATTGGGTTAGTGGCCTCCTTCAAATCCGAGGAGATAATACGCCTTTGCATGGGAGAGTATTCGGGACATCATATCGACACATCCGCATTTGAGGCAAAGAAAATGGACTTATTCGCTTTAGGAATATATGGCTTGGTGATCTTTCCCGAGTACTGGGAACATTGACATAGCCATTATGGATTTGTTTGAGCGGGTGAAACGGAGAGCAAACCCGTACCAAAGAATCTTGGTCGAGACTTTCATTTCTTTAAACGCTAGCCGGAAGCATGAAGAAGGACGCTTTCGAGGATGCGCATAGCTATTACAAGTATGGATCCAGAGTCACATGTGGAAGACGCCGACGCTGGTCCTCGCGGGGATATCCTTCCAAGGTTTTTCGCCTTTACGAGAATACTTAGCAAAGGAATGGCGAAAGATTTAAAAACAAAAATGTGGACCGCTTTCTTCAGAACATTCAAGATGAAGACATAACATGGAGGGTCCCATGGCTCGGTAAAGTTAATTATTTTCTATACAGCTTGTGGTGACTTCAACCGGGCTGATGATGTTAGGATTACATGGAGGGATCGCTTGTGCTCCACTTTTTAGTGTCTCGGCAGTTCGGATCACGGCAGCTCATTCCCAATACCGCGGATTAAGCCAAACTGAATTTCTTTTCAAAGGAGAGTTCAAAGGAAAAAATTCACCATCATGAGGGCTTGGGATCATTGTTATCGGATCGGGGTGGAAGGAGACACCGAGCACATGACTACCCCAGATTACGATCTTTGGAGACGCTTGAGGGTTAATAATGTGATTCCCGAATCTGATCAAGGACCAACAAAGTGTCACCAAGAGCTTACAAGGGTGGTACCGTCCGCCGACATCTTAAGGAGTGAACTCAAGAAGTTAAAAGGAAAATGGACATTCAATGTACCCAACATGCGAGCGAACTCTATAAGGCAAGCTTAGAAGTTGATGAGCGAGACGGGATCATCGTGCAATTGAAGAAATTGAATGCAGATTTAAGTGACAAAAATACTTTATCAAAAAGATGCCCTCCTATTACAGGCAAAATACAAAAGGCCAGCCGAGTCGGGCTTCATAGCTGGGAAGAGAAAGAATGAACGGCATCCGCTTGGTGGAAGAAGAACGAGAAGTTAACAAAAGAGCGATCGAGAAAGAGATTGAAAGTCATTGCTTGGCTATGGAGGAAGAAAAACGGTCCGCCAAGAAGGCCATTGATCAAGAGAGAGAAAGATTCGCACAAGAAATCAGCAAAGGAAAACAAAGTCGTTCATCATGAAAGAGAAAGTGTCGCCGTATGGAAAAGAAAATCCATGAATAGCCAAACAGATCAAGTTAGAAATGCGTAAACTGTACGATGACACTCTTCAAAGTTTGGGGCAAAGCCAAAGTCAAAATGATGAATTAAAAGAAAAGATGGCGGAAGCCAACACTCACTTCAATGTATCGCCAGAGGAATAATTTCACCGAGCCGCAAGAAAGAGAACGCCAAGTGGGTGTGTTACAAGCACGAATCGGATCCTCAAGCAGCTTGTGGAGGATTACAAGGAAAAATTAATGTGTTCGAGGAAGCCGCAGCCGGGGGGGACACCTATTGGCGTAAGAGATTACGCGACGCCGCTCGAATGGTACAGATGTAGACCAAGATTACGCAAATCTAATGGTGGACATACAAATGAGTCGCCAGACACGTAAATGATTTAGCTGTCGAGGCCGAGACACTCCGACCTTTTATAGCCCCGGAATGGAAGAAGCTCCTAGGTTCCTCAAGCTGCTCAAGGCAATTGGAAAGTTAGGGATAGAGCTAGAGTCTATCTATAGGACTCGTGTTATAATTAGATCTTTTGTACTAGGGATCTTTACTTTGTAACACGAATTTTGTTGTAATCAAGACCCTTTAATTCCCGTAAAAGTAATTCAAAAGGGTGATTACCAAATGAACCAAGACTTTGTCTCGCATGCATTCTTGCATTTGCATCATAACATTTGCATCATCGTACATGCATTTATTTTTTACAACCATATTAATAATATGAATATTGTGGCATTCCAAATGTGTTAACCCGCAATCATTCATCACCTATACTTTACCCGCTACAAAGAAAGCTCATGGAAGAAAGAATAATCAATCTAGAAAGAGGGCAAAGAGAGCTCGAGTCAAGGCTTGAAGAGGCCCGCAGAAGCCTTAGTGATCGGGATTGCACACCACAAACTTCAATAGTATCCGATATAACGGCATTGTCGGCAAAAAGTCTTGGAAAACGAGTAGAAGGAGAAAATATCCCAGAGCCGTAAGGTACCCTGCTCACTTCAAGGTTCAACCAACTGCACCAAACCAGGCTAGGAAGGTGTATATTGACCCTACAGAATGTCTTCCAGCTTTTCAAGTAGGGGCACCCGAGACTCAACCCTTGATACCAAGCACTTTATGATGAAGAAGAAGTGCCGACCTAAACATGGTCGAAAGGATCAGAATGAGGTAGAAAGAAAGTGGGAAGAAAGATTTCGCCATGGAAGAAAAAAAAAAAAAGCAAATCAAATGAAGAATCAGAAACAACGCTTAGTGATTTAAGTCCGTGTCCGATCTTGTCTTGCCACCAAAATTCAAAACGCCGAGTTTGATAAATATGACGGAACCACATGTCCTTCTCGCACACATAACGATGTATTGCGTAAAAATGGCGCTTACCATAAAGATGAAAAGCTACCGATCCATCGCTTCCGTGATAGTCTAACTCGAGCGGCATTACGCTGGTATACTCGCTAAGCAAAGCAAATGTCAAGACATGGAAAGATTTGTCTAAAGCATTTTCCGAGCAATACAAACATGTAATGAGTATATGATCCCTAGCAGAATTATGCTAGAAAATATGGGGCGTAAGTCCAATGAAAGCTTATGACAATATGCCCAAAGGTGGAGAGAAGTACGCCAAATCCAGCCACCTATCCCGAGCATGAAATCACGCCATTATTTGTCAATACTCAAAGGGGCACTCTTCGATCGCTTCATCAATAACACAACACAAGAGTTTTGCCGACTTGATCAGATCGGGAGTCTCTCGAACTCGCAATCAAGAGCGGCAGAATTGATGGTGGGGAAGGGTCTCAAAGTACAACAAGAGAAATGAAGTAAACGCCACCAAAGACCTATACCGCCAAGAACTTCACAGCCTCACAGCCCAAGCACCTGGGAAAAAACAAAAATTCAATCAAAGAGATGAGAGAGTCACCGTAAAGGATAAAGAGAGGAGAACTTTCACCCCTACCGGTTTTCATACTCGAGCTTTATTCCCAATTGTATGAAGCAGACTTGGTCCGACCATACATCGTTAATCCCGCAATCCACCCTTCCCGCCTTTGGTATAATCCAAGCGCACATTGCGACTATCACGGCGTACCCCGACATCCCACCGAGAACTGCCTTGCCTTCAAAAAAAAAAGCAGCAGAAACTTAATTGATTCCGGATATTGAAGTTTGAAGAGCCTAGCGTAGCCAACAACCCGCGCCTAATCATGGGAGCAGAGGGGTAAATGCTATAGAAGAATGTTTTACCAGAGGAGGATAAAGGATGACGTGTCGTAAATCAAGTCTCCTTTACGGTGGGTATTTCAACAGCTTATGCATGGCTCGTGATGATCAATAAAGGCATGATAATAAGGCGTAAAGAATGTGGAAAGTATTGCGAATTCCATCGATCAAGGGCATGATATCCAAGAATGTGATGAGTTCAAGAAATTGGTGCGTGGTTGATGGATGGAAAACAAATTGAATTCTTTGAGGAACCCATGGGGAAGGGATCGACGTACACATGACAGATACCCCAAAACTAGATACGGAAGGATAGACCTTTATCATCTCTCCCAGATAGGAATGCAGTGTGTCCCCAAGGAGAAACCAAAGAAGATAAATCCCAAGATCGCTATTTCAAAGACCATCTCCATTCCCATTCAAAGACATGCGACAAATTCCCGAATTATGCCGCGAATGTGACCATGCCAAAAAAATCAAAACACGAACAGTAAAAGAGCCTACGCTGAAGACCAACAAAGCCAAAACAATGTGAACGCTGGTGAGGCAGGCCATTTCACCAGGAGCGGCCGATGTTATTCCTCCGAGGCTTTGAGAGCAAATGAAAAAGATAGGGGGAAGAATACAAAGAGCTAGCCCTCGCACAGATATTTGGAGAAGAACCTCCCAAAAGATAAATGAACTGCAAAATGAGGCCTGTGCCAAAGAATTTCTAAAGTTCTTGAGACATAGCGAGTACAAATGAAGGGAACAACTACGAAACAACCGCCAGATCACAAAGTGCCGAATTACTCTTGAGTTCGTAGAAGCATCGGAGACACTATTGAAAGTGCTGAATCAAACTTTTGTGCCCCAGACATTTCAGAATAAACCCGACATGATAGTGGGGCATATTATCGCTTATAATCATATCACGCTCAAAGATGATGAGATCCCTGAGGAGGAATGGGGTCCACTAAAGCCCTTAACATCACTACCCACCGCAAAGGGTATGTATTACCAAAGCGCATCGATCGACAACGGGTCAGCATTGAATGTCTTGCCTATGGTAACCCCGCAAAATTACCAATAGATAGTTCGCACCTAAAGCCTTGCTACAACTCGGTAAGAGCTTTTGATGGTACGCAAAAAGGAACAATGGGGAAAATTGAGATACCCCTATTGATCGGACCAACCAATATGTGATCGATTTTGTGGTGATGGACATAAAACCATCTTACACCGCTTGTTGGGAAGACTGTGGGATCCACTCCGCAGAGTTGTCCCATCATCATTGCATCGTAAATTAAAATTTGTAGTTGAAGGCAAATTGGTCACAGAGAGGCAGAGCATGAATTTGTTGCTTCCGTGACATCGACACCCCCTACATTCAAAATGATGAAGATGTTGCGTAAATGCCGCCCGAGCATTAGAACTAGTAAATGCCACATTCGCTTCGTAGGGAAACCGATCCCCTACCCTGGTTATCTAATTGTACCAAGATGACCGTCGCAGAAACTCGGGCCGAGGAGCCAAAATAGGAAAAGGGTTGGGGAAGAAATTACAAGGAAACCTAAGACCCAAGAATATGACAACCAAGAAGGATCGCTTTCGGTCAAGTTACCAACCAAGTGTCCAAATGTAAGAAAGAGGAATATAAGAGGAAGGAAGAACAAAGAAAAGCCAGATCTAAAGGAGAAGACATTCCATGGAGACCGATACCCTTTCCTAGTTTGAAAGCCACTTTTGTCTCCTGAGGGTTCTACCAAATGTGTCAAGATATTGAGAGGCAATGAAGAAAAAATGATGAACTTAACCAGAGGAAGAAGTACTAGAGAATCATTTGAAGGGATGTACATCAACATGATAGCCGAAAAGGACCGCGGCAAAGCAAAATGTTGACCAACATCCGCCTTGCCATCCCGGGAAACACTGATAACCGAGCTGCATTGATCTACCCGTAGTTTTTAGGAATAGATCGTAGTAATGCTCAATCAACCTTTTGTTTTTGCCATAAACAATGGGGATCTCTTGTATGGGGCACCTATGTTAACTTTTTGATTGAAATGAAAATATCCCCACTTTCTTAAAAATGACCAAAGTCTCATTTATTCCATTCATGCATTCTTCATATTCATTCCTTCATGTAAAGCCATCTTTTTCCCAATACAATTCATTCTCGCTTAATGCAGTCGCCATGATTGACGATATGAATGATACCGATCCAATCTCGAGTAAATTTCAATGCCCCGAGGTCTCGGAGAGAAATTGAGGAAGGATATGATGAAAAAGAAATTGAGGTCCCTAAGAGTTAAAGAGAATGGTGGACAACGAAGAAAGATGATTATGCCCCACCAAGAAGAAACAAAATCGTCAACTTGGGGATCAAGAAGCGAGAAAAGAAATAAAAATAGGAACGACTATTTCTCAAAAACCAAGCATGAACTGATAGCCATACTTCAGAATTCAAGGATGTCTTCGCCGACTTATCAAGATATGCCGGATTGAATACCGACATAGTGGTGCACAAATTGCCAACAAAATCGGAGTGCAAACCAAGACAAAAAAAAACTTCGAGAATGAGGCCGATATGTTGTTAAAGATCCGAGAAGAAGTGAAAAGCAATTTGATGCTGGATTCTTGAGGTAGCCAAATACCCCGAATGGGTTGCAAACATTGTACCAAACCAAAGAAAGAAAGACGGAAAGTTCGTATGTGTGTAGATTATAGGGATCTGAACCGAGCTAGCCCTAAAGACAACTTCCCTTTGCCACATATTGACACGTTGGTTGACAACACCGCAGACATTCATGGTTTTCCTTCATGGACGGCTTCTGTGGTACAACCAGATAAAGATGGATCCTAACGACATGGAGAAAACCACATTCATAACCATGGGGGCACTTTTTGTTATCAAGTAATGCCGCTTTGGGCTAAAGAACGCAGGGGGCAACATACCAAAGAGCAATGGTGACTCTTTTCCATGACATGATGCACAAAGAAATAGAAGTATACGTGGATGATATGATTGCCAAATCCCGAACGAAGAAGAGCACCTACGTAACTTGAGAAAACTATTCCAAAGACTACTAAGTACCAACCGAGGCTCAATCCTCGCCAAGTGTACCTTCGCCGCTACTTCGAAAACTCCTAGGGTTCGTAGAGGCGTAAGAGGGATTGAGATTGATCCCGATAAAGTGAAAGCCATCCAGACCTTTCACCACCCCGCACGCAAAAGGAAGTCCGCGGTTTCGGGAGGCTGAATTATATCTCTCGCTTCATTTCCCAATTAACTAATCAATGCGACCCGGTCTTCGCACTTTTTAGAAAGAATAATCCTCGGCGTGGGGATGAAGAATGTCAAAAAGCCCTAGAAAAGATCAAAAAGTACCGACAAATGCTCCAATTTTAGTCGCACCAAGACTGGTCGACCACCAATTCTCTACTTAACGGCCTCGAATTCAATGGGATGTGTACTGGGCAACACGATGAGTCAAGAAAAAGAGCAAGCCATCTATTACCTAAGCAGAAATTCAATGATTGCGAAACACGATACCCGCCAAAGGCGTAAGCCGTGTTGTGCTCTAGTTTGGGCTACTGCTGCGCCTCGACAAGACATGTTGTACCATACTACCTGGTTGATATCCAAGCTAGACCCATTAAAGTTCTTAATGGAAGCGCCAAAGACTAACGGGAAGGATGGCTCGATGGCGTATGCTATTATCCGACCGACATCGATATGTTAATCGTAAAGTCAGAAGGGGAGCGCCGAGCGGATTTCCGCTAGTCGTGGCTTCGATGACTATGAGACATTGAACTTTAGTTTCCTGCACGAAGACTTGATGTGCATTACAACCAAGAAGAGATTTCAGATGATATGTCATGGAAACTTTACTGATGGAGCCTCCAACGCCTCGACATGGGATAGGGCAAAGGCTAATTTCACCGAGGACGCCTATTATCCTTTCACCAAAGATTGGAATTCTTCTCGCACAAACAATATAGCTGAATACGGCTTGCATCATGGGACCAAACACACATCATCGAAAGAAAGGTTAAGGAACTTCGAGTGTTCGAGATTCGTCCCCTAGTCATTTACCAATTGCGCGGGAGTGGGAAACCGAGACCCGGTTGGTCAAATATCACGAATGGATCCAAGAGCTCACAAAGAGTTCAAAAGGTCACCAATTACCTACCCCGAGAAGAAAATCGATGGCGATGCATTGGCAACCTTGGCGCCCATGTTTAAAACAAACACCGGGCGTAAATGAAGCCCATTGAGATGCAGACGCTTGAAAACCTGCTCATTGTTGTAATGTACAGAAGAGATTGACGGAATCCATGGTACTATGATATCCTGCAATATGTCAAGCTTCAAAAGTATCCGTAAGGGCAAACGACAATGACAGTAAAAGCACTTTAAAAATGGCAACAAAATATGTCCTAGATGGGGAAATCCTATATAGGAAAAGTCATGATCAAACATTGCCGAGATGTGTGGATGCCCGGAGGCGAAGGAAATCTTAGCCAAGTACATGACGGGATCTGTGGAACGACGCCAACGGGCTGTCTATAGCCCGAAAAATTATGAGGTACGGTTATTTCGTTGACCATGGAGGGAGATTGCATCGATTACGCCAGAAATGTCACAAATGCCAAATTTACGCCGACAAGATTCATGCACCCCATCACCTCTACACACCATGAATTCTCCGTGGCCTTCGCAAATGGGGGCATGGACGCCATCGGGCAGATCCATCCGAAAGCCTCCAATGGGCACCGCTTCATTTTGGTCGCCATAGACTACTTCACTAAATGGGTAGAGGCAGCGCCTTACGCCAATATCACCAGACTACAGCTTGTAAGTTCTAAAGAAGGAAATTATTTGTCGATACGGATTGCCGTAGAGGATCATCACCGACAACGCCTAACTCAACAACAAGATGATGAAGGACGGTGCACTCAATTCAAGATAACACACCATAATTCCACAAATATCGTCCTAAAATGAATGGAGCAAAGGGAAGCAAAAAACAAGAATATAAAGAAGATCATAGCAAAGACTACGGATACCTACAAGGATTGGCATGAGAAGTTGCCTTTTGCCCTTTTCGCTTATAGGACGCCCATTCGCACATCAACGGGGGCAACACCCTACTCCTTGGTGTATGGTACCGAGGCAAGATTCTAATTGAGGTAGAGATTCCATCCCTCCGGTCTTAAACGAAGTAAAACCGAAGAAGCTGAATGGGTGCAGCGATTCGACCAACTAAATCTCATTGACGAAAAAGACTAAAGGCCATTTGTCATGGTCGATGTACCAAAAGCGGATGGTGCAAAGCTTACAACAAAAAGGTGCGCCAAGAGAATTCAAAGAAGGGGATCTGTACTCAAAAGAATCCTCCCTATCCAAAAAGATTCTCGAGGAAAATGGATGCCCAATCGGGAAGGACCATACGTCAAAAAAAGGCCTTCTCGTGAGGAGCCCTAATCCTAACAGAAATGGACGGGGACGAGCTGAAAAATCCCGTAAATTCTGATGTCGCAAGAAATACTATCTCTAAAAAAATGGAGAGCTAAAAAATTGGAGAGCTGAAAAAAACAAATCAAAAACGCCTTTGAAGCAAAGGAAGGACCCAAGTTGAAAACTCGTAAAAGGGCGGCTTGGGTAAATTGAAAATTTGAATATCCGAGAGAAGGGTATCCCATGAACATCATGAAGAGGAAGCTTTAGCAAAAAAATTTACACCAGCTGACAGTAATCATGTATCATTCATATCAAAGATAATGAGAGATCTTGTATTTAACTTATACGTGTCATACCTTTCTTTTAAGATATCCCAAACCCTTAATCATAATAAAACCGTGTTTTTGAGCATCCATTCCTAGCCTTCTTGTCAATTTTACCAAATAAGATAACATAGGCTTATAATGAAACAAGAGATTTCGAGCATTACTATGATTTGACCTTGAAATGCAGTGATCAAAGAAAACGATGTTAACTCCGGCCTTTAGTTCCCTACATAATGACTAGATAGAGAAGGCGGAAGCTTTAAACAAACCCGTAGAATAACCAATGGCACATGTCATATCTATTCAAGAAAGGCATACGAGATAACAAAAGAAATCTCCCGGGTGAAAACCGTAAGGGCAAAAAAAAAAAAATCTAAAGTGAAAACCCGAAAGGCACTTTAAAATTCCAAATCATGATTGGAAAAAAGAAAAGGTCGAGATGGTTGAACTTGGATAAAAGAGGCGGAGTATCGATGCCCGTAAAAAGGATAAAAGCGAACGCCAAGATCAAATAAGGACCAAAACAAGCCCACCAAGATATTGAATCTCATGCATCATGAATAGTCGACATCACTAGGATTAGAGCATGTCAATTCATTCATTTGTCATAGCATTTTGTTTTTGTCTCGCATGTGTATCCGCAGATCCAAAGAGACATCGAGGGTCATCACGATGTGAATCCCAAATGAGAAGACAATGTTTTTACATAAAGGCACATGTTTTCAAGCTCTAGAGAGAGTTTCTATATAGGAAGAATCCTCCTCTCCAAGGCTTTAGAAGCTGAAAGTTCTATATAGGAAGGACTCGATAGCCCAGGTGAAGACTAGCAAGACTATATAGGAAGGACTCCTATTCACCCATGACACGCAAGATTATATAGGAAACCTCGCTGTGTCGAAAAGCAAAGAGTTCTTATATAGGAAAGGCTCCAGCTTCATTGTCTTAGAGTGAAAGGTTCTATATAGGAAGAACCTGTAACTCCAAGATTTCAAGACGCCAAAAAGTTCTATATAGAAGGAACCGATGGCTCCAAGGTGAAGACTCATAGCTCTATATAGGAAGAACTCCCACCAAAGCAATTCACCTATGACACAGGTTATATAGGAAACTCACAGTCAAAAGCAAAGAGTCTTATATAGGAAAGACTCCAGCTTCATTGTCTTAGGTGAAAGGTTCTATATAGGAAGAACTCAGTAGCTCTAAGATCTTAGACGCCAAAAGTTCTATATAGGAAGAACTTACGAGCCTTCAAGATTCAGCCAAGGAAGAGCGGAGATGTCCAAAAGAAGAATCCATCCAAAAGAATTTTTTAATAGAGAGAAATGTCGAAAGAGCCAAAGCTAAGGTGACGAAAGTTCTATATAGGAAGAACTCTAAGCTTTATTGTCTCAAAGTGAAAGGAATGACTCATAATTCGGGATGTCGAGCGGCGGGTTCAATGTCGAAAAGAGCCTCGTAGCTCCAAGATCGGAAGGTGACGAAATCTCTATATAGGAAGAACTTACGAGCCCAAGATTCAGCCAAGGAAGAGCGGAGATGTCCAAAAGAATTTGTTTTTCCAAAGCTACAATGAAGAAGTCCGATAAAAATCAGAGCGGGGTTCAATGTCGAAAGAGCCTCGTAGCTCCAAGATCGGAAGGTGACGAAAGCTCTATATAGGAAGAACTTACGAGCCCAAGATTCAAATCCAAGGAAGAGCGGAGATGTCCAAAAAAATTCGCTTTTCCAAGGCTGCAAACCAAACAGGAAGTCTGATAAAATGAGTGTTTATGAATCTTTGCTTTGTTTCTCATTCCATGAGAACAAGCAAAGAGGGCAAATCAGAATCACTCATTTTCACTAATACATATTAGTATTGCATGTATACTTACTATATTATATGTTTATTATTTGCATGAGTGTTACTAGTATATATAAGGTGTGGTGTGTGTGTATTATAAGCTATGTATGTATACGTGCTTAATGGTGTATGTGTGTCGCGATGTGTATCTATAGAGTACGAGCGTATTTGTTTAATGTGTGTAGATGTTATGTTAGTATGTTACATTAATATTTGCATGTGTATTCGTATGTTACACTTATATGGGTGTGCAAGTGTACGATATATGTAACGCTGTATTATTATTATTATTATTATTATTATTATTATTATTATTATTGGACTAGTGTAAAATAAAATCTAAAATATAAAACCCAAATATTAATTAACAAATTAATCCAATTTATTACAAAAACCCAAAAATATATTACAAGGCCCATATTGGTCCTGACCCAAAGATATTAAAAACCCTAAAAACTAAGTCCGATACTTCTTTTATCTTGCAAATGCCATCATTTGGACCGTTGGATCAAGTCTTGATCCAACGGTCCAGATCAGTCCAAGATAATCCACCGGGCGCGCGATGTCACTCTCCGCATCGCTCGATACTCACGCGGCGCAACGCACGCCGCCGAGACCGCTCATTACCCTCCGCCACGCGTCGCCATCTCCAAAGAAGTACCACGCATTTCAAGGCTCGATCTAGGCCGCTCATCCCCATGTAATCACAAATGCTGGATCGATCCGATCCAACGGCCGTGAGTGGATCCGCGTAAGACACCACCACCATGACTTCCCATGCCGACACCACTCCGCAGACGCCACCAACCACCACACGCCAGAGAACGTGCAAAAGCACCAAAAAGATGGATTGTCGCACCAAAAAATCAGATCCGATATATATTTCAATGTAATAGACGCTAAGAAAAAAAGGAGGCGGTAGAAGATCCAAAAAATTGTATTATCACCAAAGTTTTCGTAAATACAAAGAAAGCAACGCAAGTTCAAGGTAAAAAAAAACTTTTGTCTTTCTTTTCTTACTTACATGCATAAAAATGGAGAGTTTACGTAAAAAAACCTTTTCTTTGCCGGGCGATAAGCTCGAGGAGTGAGCCACAAAAAAAGGGGTTCTTCTTTGTTCTTTAGCTTCAAATACCATAGATCTAGGGTTTTGGTGGTCTCAAAATAAAAGCGTGACGGTTTTTGTGAGGGTTTTGGGGTTCGGGCCGTTTCAAAGATGGAGTTTTTGTTCTCAAGAGGGGTCGAGGTTAGGTCTTAGAACCGATAGAGCGTAGAGGGTGGTGGTGGCGAGTAGCCGACCATCACCGCCTCGAGAACCATGGCGGCCGGGGGGTCGGGCTTGGGTTTTTTTCTGTATATTAGAGAGGAAACGAGAGCTTTTGCTCTTAAAAAAAATGAAAGGAAAAAATGAAAGTGGGGTCTGATTATCGGGTCTTATAGACCTAAAATAAAATAAAATGGTCTAATTACATCATAAATCCTCCCTTGTCCCCTATATTTTCGCTTTTGAGTTTGCCGCACGGGTTAATCACGATTCCTGGTCCTTTTCTTTCCATTTTATTTCGCTTTGATCACTAAATTAGCCAATTCAGATTTTAAATGGTAAAATTACCCCCTTAACCATCCCGCGCTTTTTGAATTTTTCATTTCGGTCCGCCCTTGGTCTAATTACGCCCAAAGTCCTTTCAAGTTTGATCATGAT
>JAGYYJ010001602.1:0-73018 GCA_019671005.1 Hibiscus mutabilis | reverse complement strand
AAGTAAGTTTAGTTCATAGCTAGGTTCCAAAGAAACACAAGATAATTAATCCCGAGCATGAACCCAATCGAACAAAGATGAAGGAAGAGGCTTGTCGAAATCCTCCTTGCCCTTGATGCTTGTCGAAAATTCTCTCCTCTTGCCCTACTTGGACTTGCCGAAATTTCCCTCTTGCTCTCTCCCGAATTGTCGAAATCTCCTTGATATTTATAGGGCTAGGCCAAAGTCCTTCTTTGAGGAGGAGTTTGAGTTGGAATTAAATTATCTTTAAAGAATATAATTCTTTATTATAATTTTATTCCTATTAGAACTTCTCCTATCCTCTTGGAATTTAATTCTTCTTTAATCTCTGCATGACAATCAAATTCCTTTGGGCTTGGACCTTGCTCCATGTCATCTTGGGCTTGTAAAATCATGAATTTCGACATCCATATTGCTTTTGGTCTTTGTCGACAAATGCCATGGCAACTGGCTCGGCGTCTCCTTCATGCACTGCCCTGGCAACTAGCTCGGCATATCCTTCATGCATTGCCCTGGCAACTAGCTCGGCATTGCTTTGGCAAGTGATCCTGCACATACATACACAAAAACACACCAAAGCAGCATCTATTTCCACAAAAATCACCAAGTTATGTAATCAAGCTCAACAATTGAAGGAATCATGGATTAATGCATGAATAGCTAACTATGCAACTAATATGAGCCTAAGTCTAACAATAATATGAGTAAAAAGGGTAAGAAAAATAGTACTTTTGAACACTTATCACACCCCCAAACTCGAACTATTTTTTCTTGTCCTCAAGCAATGCAAACTCATAATTACCTGCCAAGACTTCAAATTTTCACAAACTTAGCTTTGAACTTGATTTCAATTCTCTGAACCGGGGCACAAAGTATGATTGGCTTTTTATTTTTCAGAAAAAATGATGAATTACTCGGAATCAAACTATAATGCTTGTGAGTGTGTGCGGAGTTGTGTGCAAGTTGATTTTTCGGATTCTATGCAAACAATAGGTTTTCAAATTACTTCATTGGGTTCTTTTTAACATGTTTTAACTAGAGCCAATTTCGGGCACCTCTAGTGTTTTATTTTTAGTTTTCTTAAGTTAATTTAATCGACTAGAGCCGGTTTTTGGGCACCTCTAGTTAAAAAAATTTTAACGCCTCCTAGAGCCAGTTTCGGGCACCTCTAGTGATCAATTTTTTTAGCATATGCTAGAGCCAATTTCGGGCACCTCTAGCATTCATCCAATTTTTATTCTAATCCCTCAATTAGTTAATTATCAACCTAAGTTTACTAGAACTCCTTAAATCAATCAAACCACAACAGTGTTTCATCAAATTTAGCATCATAGTAAAATTCTAAGTTTTTCATGGTTATCCTAGAATAAAAATTCTATCAATTAAGTGCATTGGTAAAGTCATCATTGAATATTCATCAAATCTAAGCAATTCTTGTTCCAATTTAAAGGCATGGCAAGCAATTTATGTATCCTAAATGTAATGCTTAAAATTAATGTAACTAAATATGGTAATTACTAATAACAATCCCCCCCAAACTTGAGTGAGGCATTGTCCTCAATGCATGCATAAAAATAACAAAAAATAACAATAAAAATAAAAATGCATACGAGGACTTACTCCGAGAGTTCGTCATCGTAGATGATTAGTTTCCTTCTAGTTGGCGTCTTGATTTTCTTGCTTGAACGCAATGGTTGTTTTCTTGTTGCCGGTGGTGGAATCGATCCTCGTACGGGGTTGTCCTCATCATCCTCTTCATCAATGTCAATGGCTTTTCGTTTGGAGGATTCAATTGGTGCGGTCTTTATTGGTTCAATGGAGGGCTCGTCCGAATCTGAAAAATCAAAAAATGATTCCGTAGGAGTTGATTCAGGCATAGGTGCTTTACCTTTGGCTTTTTCAGTGGTTTTTAAGGCGTTGTCGGGGTTGGTTGCCGTGGCGTCAGCTTCCTTGGTTGCGATGGCAAGGATATCGGCGGAAATATTGGGAACGGCACACGGTTGTCCGGTACCTTTCTAGGATGACTTGGGTGATGGCATTGTTGTGCTCCTTCATGTACCGCATGAACATTAGTTGCCGATCTTCAATTTGCCTTAGGCGGCTTTCCAATGGGTGCAAAAGTGCTTCAATGTGTCCCGGGATTAATGGCCGAGTTGCCTCTGCGTTAGGTGCTTGGGCATTAGGGATTGCCGCGGCGGCGGAGTTGCCGTGACAATTGGGGGCCTTGAAGAATCTCCCGTGCCTCTCCCATTAGCTTCCGGATTAGTGCTTGATTCCAACCACACTGGTAGGGCTTTTTCATCGTGGACTCACTCGGGACATGCATCTCCTTGCAAAGATTGGAAATTAAGCAAGGGAAGAAAAGATAACCCTTATCTTTTGAGCGTCGTTCCAATGAGTTCTGGTTGAGTGAGTTCTTGAAGCACCTTGTCGAGTTGCTTGGGATTGATTTGGTCAACGAAGGCTTGATGCTCGTCATTCTCAATGTAAAGTCCGTAAAGGTGTTGATGCTTTCGGGACTTATAAGTATGGCCTTGTCACGAACAAAAACATAAGGATTATCCGGGTTAGGTGAGTGAGCATAGAATTCTCTTACCCATGAGATGTTACCCGTTCCGTTGATGGCAAAAGATTTGCCACTTTTGATGTGCAATCCTTTTGAAGATGAATGGTTCAAGGCCGAAATCTTGAGATCTGGAGTATTCAAAGCCTTGTTCTTCATGAATCTTCCGGCTTTCAAACTTGGATTGAAATCTTTCTTGAACCGCCGGTGTAGCAAACTTCTTGTATCTTGGTTCTTTGGAGGAACTTGGATGAACTAGAAGTTTAATCTTGGATGCCATGTATGATCTTGGTTGTGAGTAAAAACAAAGAAAAGAAAAGAAACTAAAAAGTTGCAAGATAGAAAGTAGGAATAGGTTAAGGGTGATGGGTTTTATAGAAAAGATAGGTGGGTGGGATTAGGGGAAATCGACAATTGGGTTAGGGTTTGGTAGGAATTTTTCGACAAAGGGGTTTTGGTTAGGATGAATTGGAGGCTTTATATAAGCCTTAGATTCAGCCCATTAGTTTCCTTGTTGAAGATGTTTTCCTACTTGGTTTAGAATTCCTTCTTTCTCTTGAACTTCCTTTCCTACAATTCAAAAACAAATCAAATAAGGATTAAAATTAAAGATAAACTAATAAAGAAAATAAATAAAGATGTGTAATAGGATTCTTAGACTTGAATAAAAAAAATCTATCCTAAAACTACTAATAATCGGCAAAATAATAAAATAATAAAAAATAATAATCGAAAAAAAGATGAAAAATAAATAATTAAATAATCGACAAAAACAAAAATAAAAATAAAAATAAATAAAAATAAAAATAAAAATATCAAAAGGGAGAGCATGCTCATGCATCTCCTAAATTGACCACTTCCTTGTTACGTTCCACATGGGCACCATTGTAGTGCTTCAATCTTTGTCCATTAACTTTGAATTCATGGTTGTCAGAGATGGACTTGATTATCACTGCACCGTGGGAGAATGGTTTGACGACTTTGAATGGTCCCGACCATCTTGATTTCAACTTTCCCGGGAAAAGTTTTAGCCGAGAATTGAATAGGAGAACTAGTTGCCCTGGCGTGAATTGCCGTGGCAATAGTTTCTTGTCATGCCATCGCTTTGTTTTCTCCTTGTAGATTCGTGCATTGTTATAGGCGAGTGCACGAAATTCTTTTATCTCATTGAGATCCATCAAGCGCTTTTGTCCGGCACTTTCCCAATCCATATTCACGGTCTTGATTGCCCAAAGACGCCTTGTGCTCGATTTCCACCGGTAGATGACATGTTTTACCATAGACAAGCCGGAAGGGGACATACCTAATGGTGTTTTGAATGCAAAGTCGCGATATGCCCAAAGTCGTCATCTAGTCTTAATGACCAATCCTTCCTTGAGGATTTACAACTTTCTCGAGTATTCCCTTCAACTCCCGGTTGGAAATTTCTGCTTGCCCGTTGGTTTGTGGGTGATATGCCGTGGCGATCTTGTGTGATATGCCGAAGCGTTGCAACATCTTGGCAATTAGTCTGTTGTCAAAATGCTTGCCCCCGTCGCTGATAATTGCTCTCGGCATCCCAAACCGTGTAAATATGTTTTTCTGCAGGAATCGTTGCACCGTCTTGGAATCGTCGTTGGGAACTGCAGCTGCCTCTACCCATTTAGACACATAGTCGACGGCGAGTAAGATGTAGAGGTTGCCGAATGAAGATGGGAAAGGTCCCATAAAATCGATCCCCCATACATCGAACAGTTCCACCTCGATGATGTTCTGGAGTGGCATCTCATGTCGCCTAGAGATATTGCTCGTCCTCCGCAACGATCACATTGCTTGTAAAAGTCTTGGGCATCTTTGTACAATGTTGGCCAATACAAACCGGATTGCAAGACTTTGGCAGCGATGCGAGTTCCTCCAAAATGTCCTCCATAGGGTGAAGAATGGCATTGCCGGAGTACATTCTGTTGCTCTTCTTCAGGGACACATCTACGTATAACCTGATTTGCACATTGTTTAAACAAAAGAGGCTCGTCCCAAAAGTAATGCTTAGCATTATGGCGGAACCGCTTCTTCCCTTGGTGAGTAATGCCATACGGAAAAATACCACAAACAAGGAAGTTAACTAAATCTGCGTACGGTATATTATTGCCGGGCATGTCTTTGCCGTAGTGTCTGCTCCCAAAATTGCTGAGGCGTGCTCGTCAAAGACTGCTGCGGCGTCAAGAGTTGCCGAGGCGTGTGCTTCCATGGTTGCCGAGGCGTCATGGGCTGTCGAGGCGTCAAGGGTTGCAGAGGCGATTAGAATTTGTTCATCCGGGAATGCATCGCATATCTCTAGATCCGCGTCCTCTTCCCTATTGCATTCCAAACGTGATAAGTGATCGGCCACTTGATTTTCTGTTCCTTTCCTGTCCTTAATTTCAATATCAAATTCTTGTAAAAGTAATATCCAACGAATCAAACGAGGTTTAGCATCCTTTTTAGCAAATAAGTATTTGATTGCCGAATGGTCCGTATGAACAATTACCTTTGTACCAATTAAATAGGATCGAACTTGTCAAATGCGAAAAACTACAGCTAGTAACTCTTTCTCCGTTGTTGTGTAATTCACTTGAGCATCGTTAAGAGTTTTACTAGCGTAGTATATCACATGGAAGGTCTTACTCAATGCGTTGGCCTAGGACTCTCTCCTACCGCAAATCACCCGCATCACACATGAGCTCAAAAGGTAGCGTCAATCTGTGGAACAACAATGGGTGTCGAGGCAAGCTTTTTCTTTAGGGTTTCAAATGCTTGAGTGCAAGAATCATCAAAATCGAAGACTTTATCCTGTTCAAGCAGATTACACAAAGGTTTAGTGATTTTAGAAAAGTTATGAATGAACCTCCGTAAAAACCTGCATGTCCGAGAAAACTTCAATTCCTTTAACCGAATTTGGTGGGGTAATCTCTCGATCACGTCCACCTTGGCTTTGTCTACTTCAATTCCCTTGGATGAAATCTTATGGCCGAGCACTATTCCTTCATCTACCATAAAGTGGCATTTCTCCCAATTGAGGACTAAATCCGTTTCTTCGCATCTTGCCAACACCTCTCTAAATTGCCGAGACAGCCGTCGAAGTCATTACCAAAAACCGAAAAATCATCCATGAAGATCTCAAGGAAGTCTTCGACCATGTCCAAAAAGAGCGCCATCATGCATCTTTGGAAGGTTGCCGGGCGTTACATAATCCGAACGGCATCCTTCGGAAGGCATAAGTACCGTATGGGCATGTGAAGGTTGTCTTTTTCTTGATCTTACGGTGCTATGGCAATCTGATTGTAACCTGAATAACCATCAAGAAAACAAGAAAAGGGTTTACCCGCAAGACGGTCAAGCATTTGATCAATAAAGGGTAATGGGAAGTGATCTTTCCTAGTGGCTTTGTTTAGCTTTCGATAGTCCATACAAACCCTCCAACCGGTCACAGTCTGGTTTGGATAAGTTCATTATGTTCATTGCTTACCACTGTTATACCTCCTTTTTCGGCACACATTGTACCGGACTTACCCACGTACTATCGGAGATAGGGTATATAATGCCCGTCAAGCCATTTGATGATTTCTTTCATTACAACCCCTTTCATGGCATGATTCAGTCTCCTCTGGGCCTCAATTGAAGGTTTGTGATCATCTTCCAACAAGATCTTGTGCATGCACACCGCCGGCTAATTCCTTCAAGTCGGCAATTGTCCACCCTATTGCCTTTTTATGTAGCTTCAACATGTTGATCAGCTTCTTTTCTGCTCAGGCTGTAACTTAGAGGAAATAATTACAGGTAATGTATTATCGATCCTAAGTATACATATTTTAGTTGATCCGGCAATTGTTTCAACTCAAGAATTGGTGGATTTTCGATAGAGGGTTTTTCGATCTTACCTTCCTTACCCGAGTAGTCCAGTGGTTCAAAGTATGTACCGGGTCGATTTACTAGCCAATTTACCTCTTGGGTTGTTCCTCATCGACCGGCTCTTCATACTCCTCGGGTTCCTCTTGATCGGCAATGTAGTTGCCGAGGCAACTAAATTCCTCATCGGGTTAAATTCTGCCGTGACATGAAGTAGTTGGCATTCTTCGGATCATCGGCATGCCTTAGTGTTTGGAACACATTTAGTTTTACCTGCTGGTCATTCACCCTCATTGTGAGTTCTCCTTTTCAACGCCGATCAAGGTTCTCCTCACCGCTAGGAATGGTCTCCCGAGAATGATAGGTGCATGCTCATCTCGCTTTCACAATCCAAAACAATAAGTCAGTAGGGAAAAATGAATTTATCAACTTTTACCCGAGATGTCCTCGATTTTTCCCTCGGATGCACATAGGATCTGTCGACTAGCTGCAGATAATCAATTGTAGGTCTTGCCTTCCCGATTCCTAGTTTCAAAAACCGATTTAGGCATCAAGTTTATGCTAGCCCCTAGGTCGCATAGTGCTTTCCCGACATAGTGATTTCCAATAGAACAGGGTATTGTGAAACTTCCGGGATCCTTCAACTTGGGCGGCATGCGATTGTGCAACATTGCCATGCATCCCTCTGTCGCGGCAATTGTTTCAAACTCTCCTAGCCTTGTTCTCTTGGACACAATGTCTTTAAGAAACTTGGCATAGTTTGGCATTTGTTCAATTGCTTCCACCAATGGCAAGTTGATGTGGACTTGCTTTAGGATATCAAGAAACTTTTTGAATTGGTATTCTTGCTTTTGTCGCTTCAACCTTTGTGGGAATGGTGGTGGAAGTCGGATATCTTCTATCCTTTCATTGGTTTGAAACCTGATTGACGGCATTGCCGGGACATCTGTAGTTGCCGATGCGTTATCAACTGGGGTTGCTGAGGCATGCTTATCACAAGACGCCGAGGCGTCATCGGTTGTCGAGGCATGTTTATTGCCGGTTGCCGCAGCAATTCTTGGTTCAGCATCTGAGACTTTGCCGCTAGGTTCGTCTTGCTCTTTTTGTGGAGTTTTGTTTGACGAGCGGGTTTGAACCTCTCTAAGTTGTTGGCCACTTCGGTGGTGATTGCCTTACATTGCTCATGGCCGTTCCTCTTGCGACTTCGATATCGCTAGGTAAACCTCCTTGTGGTCTAGTGTTGATTTTGAGCAAATTGTCCGACTTGATTTTTCAATGATTTGATTGCCGCCTCTTGGTTACTCGCAATCTCATCTCGGTCCTGTTAATAAAAGCATCGATTCTTTTTATGAAATTACTATTCTCAGCCATATAAGATTCAGTTTTCATCATAAAAGCATTTAGAAATTTCCAAAGAACTAGATGTTGTCGGTTGTTGCTTTCGCGACATCTGCTGTCGTGGCATATTCTGCTGGAATCCCGATGCTTGTGCATTCTGATTGTTCTGGTTTAGAGTATTGTTGGGATTACTCCATGAAAAATTCGGGTGCTTCTTCCAAGCTGGATTGTATGTATTTGATATCATGTTGTTGCCCCGATTGTAATTCCCCACATAGAAGCTAGATTCCGGATTCTGCATACATTCAGAAGAATTATGGTTATCACCACATAACTCACAAAAAGAATCCATTACCTTGACTTCATGTGTGTTGTTTGGTTTTTGCATGTTCTGGACCATCTTGGTTAAAGCGGCCAATTGTGCGAAATTGAATCGATGATCCTAGTTCATGTATTGTGGCTTAGCGTCTAACTCCTCCTCTTCTAGTAGATGGGAATTGATAGTCATTCTTGGCCAGCTGTTTAAAATTTGCATTGCTTCCTCCGGCGACTTATCTAAGAGTATGCCGTTTGCCGAGGCGTCTAGCATCATCCTTGTTGGTGTATTCACGGCGTTGTAAAACATTGTTACTTGAGTCCACACCGGGAATCCGTGTAGAGGGCATTTGTGTAGAAGTTCTCTATATCGCTCCCAAGCCTCGTACATGGATTCATCATCAGCTGCCGAAAAAAAGTAATGTCGTTACGGAAGCTTATCGATTAAATTTGTAGGATTAAATCTAGCAAGGAAATCACGACAAAGATCAGTCCAAGATGCTATGGATCCGGCAGAATGCTATTTAGCCATGCTTTCGCCCTATCCTCGGTGAATAGGGAATAATCTTAATCGTAGGACATCGGGGTAACTCCGTGTATCTTGAACGAGTTGCAAATCTCGAGGAAAGATTTCAGATGTTGTCGTGCATCTTGATTCTTGAGCCGCCAAATTGACCTATTATGTTGATCATATTAAACATTACGGTTTCAACTCAAAGTGGTCGGCTTCAATTTGGTGCGACAACTCCTGGGTTAAGTCCATCAAGATCTTCTTCAAGATAGTCTCGAATAGTTCTGTTTCGTGCAAGAATCACTCCTCCTCCCGCTCGAACATCTTGATTAATATTGCCGTCTTGATTTGCCATTGCTTCTCTTATCCTTCGTCTAAGTCCTTGTAAGGTTCGTTCGATTTACGGATCAAAGGATATTCTGGTGAAGTCGGTCTTGCCCTGGTCATATACCAATGCAAAACCAAAGTTTGTTAGCCCTTTGAATTTTAAACAAGAAAAATAAAAGAATGTGCAAGAAAGTAAAAACAAAGTCGCTATTGCCAATCCCGACAACGGGCGCCAAAAACTTGTTGCGCGTAATAAGTGCTACGCAAATGTGCAAGTATACACGCCGCAAGTTATAGTATAAAAGATATCGTCTCCACGAGGATTGGTGCCACTTCAAGAATCTAGTCTCTTGCACCGTAAAAAAAGTAAAAACACAAGTAAAGGATTATAGAAGTTTTAACTAATAACTAATCTAGAAAGCAATTAAGTAAAAGAAAAGATGAATTCAATTGAGAGAGATAGGCTAGGTTATCGTGAGTTGAGGTGTGATAGCCGATTGGATTGTCTTGGTAAAAGAGTGCACGGCAACTCGATTGCCGTGGCAACTTGCACGACGGGGTTGCCGTAGCAACTAATTGATGGTTGCTTGGGCGACTAGTTGGGCAACTACTTGGCGCGATCGGGCAGCAACTTCAAGGTTCGGCGGAGCGTTCTTCAATGGTTTCTTCTTATCCCTAAGTCGAAACTCTAGCTATTTGTGCATGCCTTGATAATACATCCCTGCGTGAATCAAGGGTGAACAACAACCAATCTTGCGCTCCTCTTAGCCGTTGAAATCCTTAACTTATTCCTAAGCCGGATTAATCTTCACCATCATTGGATTGAATAAAGATCATATTCATTCGTTTCTTGAATCTAACTCTCCCGATATTAGATAAATGGATAAAATCACGAGATCCTCTCCCAATTCACTCGCAAACAAGAATAAAAATCAAGAATGAATAAACCTTGAAATAGAAAAGTGCAAACTCTTATTACCTAAACAAAAACCAATAGTTTCTCACAACCACAAAACACAATAACCATAGCCAAGTAAGTTTAGTTCATAGCTAGGTTCCAAAGAAACACAAGATAATTAATCCCGAGCATGAACCCAATCGAACAAAGATGAAGGAAGAGGCTTGTCGAAATCCTCCTTGCCCTTGATGCTTGTCGAAAATTCTCTCCTCTTGCCCTACTTGGACTTGCCGAAATTTCCCTCTTGCTCTCTCCCGAATTGTCGAAATCTCCTTGATATTTATAGGGCTAGGCCAAAGTCCTTCTTTGAGGAGGAGTTTGAGTTGGAATTAAATTATCTTTAAAGAATATAATTCTTTATTATAATTTTATTCCTATTAGAACTTCTCCTATCCTCTTGGAATTTAATTCTTCTTTAATCTCTGCATGGCAATCAAATTCCTTTGGGCTTGGACCTTGCTCCATGTCATCTTGGGCTTGTAAAATCATGAATTTCGACATCCATATTGCTTTTGGTCTTTGTCGACAAATGCCATGGCAACTGGCTCGGCGTCTCCTTCATGCACTGCCCTGGCAACTAGCTCGGCATATCCTTCATGCATTGCCCTGGCAACTAGCTCGACATTGCTTTGGCAAGTGATCCTGCACATACATACACAAAAACACACCAAAGCAGCATCTATTTCCACAAAAATCACCAAGTTATGTAATCAAGCTCAACAATTGAAGGAATCATGGATTAATGCATGAATAGCTAACTATGCAACTAATATGAGCCTAAGTCTAACAATAATATGAGTAAAAAGGGTAAGAAAATAGTACTTTTGAACACTTATCAGCAGTTAAGACAGCTTCCCCCCAAAAAATATTTAGGAACATTGGAAGAGAATAAAAGAGACCTAGCTACTTCCAAAAGATGTCTATTTTTTCTCTCGGCAACCCCATTCTGTTGAGGACTATCAACACAAGAGCTAATATGAACAATGCCCTTTTCTTTAAAATATGATCCTAGACTCTTGGAGAAATATTCACTCTCATTATCAGTTTTAAAAATTTTAAAATCTAGATGGTTCCAAGTTTTCACTAACTTCAAATTTTTCCCTCATAAGAAAGGTCCAAGTAGTCCTACTATGGTCATCTATAAAGGTTACAAACCATCTAGATCCACTAACATTTTTAACTTTGGAAGGGCCCCAAATATCACTATGGATGATGGAAAAAGGATGAGATGGTTTATAAGTGGATGGATGGTATGTAGTTCTTTGATGTTTGGCAAATTGACATATGTCACAATGAAAGGATTTGATCTTTTTATTGGTGAACAAATCTGGGTACATCTTGGCCAAATAAAAGAAATTGGGATGACCTAGTCTAAAGTGTAGTAACATAATCTGACTGGAAATAGGGTTTGATATGGAAATAGATTCGGAGATACAACTGGAATAGGCTTGTTTTGGTGAAGGCAAAGAACCTTGAAGAATGTAGAGTCCACAGTGCAACCTAGCATTGCCAATTATCTTCCCTGAATCCAATACCTGAAATTCACAGCCATGTAAATCAAATTTAGTATAACATCCCAAGTCACGAGACAATTTACTAACAGATAACAAGTTGCAAGCTAATTTTGGAACATAAAGCACGGAGTTCAATTCGATATCCTGATTTACTCGAATTGTTCCACTTCCTTCAATGGTTGCTAAGGAACCATCTGTCGTCTTTACATTGGATTGGGCCCCAAGCTGGCTGAATTCTGTAAATAAGCTCAGATCTCCTGTCATGTGGTCAGAGGCTCCACTATCGACAATCCAAGTAGTGAAGTTTGTGTTGTCAACAGTATTTGCAAAAGAAAGATTATCTCCATGTTGCTTGCTAAATTGGCCGCTAATATTTCTTACATAGGTAACCAAATGTGATTGATTGTCCCTCAGTGGGCGTGGGGATGGACTAGCTTTTGAGCTAATCTTGAATGTTTTTGCGCCAGCCATTAACCAAGGATTTTTTTTATAGGATCTGAAAAACCTGCTCTGATACCATGTAGAAAATAGAGAAAAGTATTTTGGTCAGTGATCAATCTGATTCACTATTTTTCCTTGAATTGATTTGAAGAGTACATACAAGCCAACTATTTATATATTTAGTACAGGGAGTTCTAATAAAATTCAAACTAGTCTAGATAAAATATGATCTTATAAGATAAGAGATAAAGATTATCTAAACTACTTAGTAGATAAGAGTTATATGCTATCTAAACTACTTTAAGAGATTAGAGTTATAGGATATCTAAATTACTTAGATATTTACAAAAGAATTATCTCTATTTACATGACAATTATCTACATTTTGGGTTCCCAATGTAAGAATCATTTGAAAAGGTATTGAATTGGTTGCCTTGTGGAATGCTCCCTTCAAGTTGGTTGTAAGACAAGTTGAATGCTTCAAGGAAAGTTAGAGTTGCAAGTTGTGGAGGAATCTTCCCCGAGAGCATATTCTGTGAGAGATCCAAGGACTCGAGCTCTTTTAGGTTGTCAAGCGCTGATGGGATTTGGCCGGAGAAGCTATTACCGGACAAGTTTAGCACTTTGAGTGACCTGAGAATTTGTATTTCTACTGGTATTCTCCCATGAAAACTGTTGTTGGAGAGGTCAAGACAAGTAAGGATGGTCAATACTTTCTCATAGAACATATCAATCCTTTTATTGACAATTGTCTCCCCTGACTCATCTATTGTTTGTATGTTCAAAGCATGGGAATCATTCCCCGGGGAAAGTAGGGGATTCGGAATCATGGAGGTGATCACTTCTTACGTTGTCGGAAGAGTCCAAAAGTTTCTGCATTAACGGAAGGAAGTTATTGAAACAACCAAGCTGAGTAATCTAGGGATAAAGGAAGGCTTGCAGATGATAAGGTTGACGCTAAGGAAAGAGAGGCGGTACTCTCATCATTTTTATTAATATGACTGTAATATCTTCAATGAAGACCAGCCTATTTATACATGAGCTTACTACCATCAGAGAATGCAGAGTCAAACGGCTAACAAACCCTACCCGTTGCTCTACCAGACTCAATGGTTAGTACAACGGTGCAACACACATAAAAACCTGAGCTGACCTAACTGCACTCATTGCTTAACCAAACCAATATATTATACAAACCCCATATCTATAACACTTACCTTGTGCTTATACTTCAACACTCACACTGTTGGCCTGAGAATTAGAATATGGTTAACAATCATGTTTTCGTATGCATAACCATAATTTTACATAAAGTTAAGTGGAAAAAGGCTTATATTTTGTAAGAAACTTTTACCATTTTCTTCAAACATAAAGCTAACAATCTCTGCTTCAAGAAAAATATACGTCGGCTACCTAAATTCAAGATAATATGTATATGTGTCAGAGTTTACAACTACTATATTTTCAATTTAAAAAAACTCTAGTTTCAAAAGGAAATACTTACCTGATGATTTTGAAACAGATGGAGTCACCTGGTTCTTCTTCTATTTCTTTTCCCATGCTTTTGAACTTGTCAACCCATTTGTTTCCACACTCATTCAGCACTGTATATCCAATACATATCCCAGCGACCAAACCACTAGCATAGCCTACCAAAGCAATTTGCCAAGTAGACATAGCATCTAACCATGAAGCTTCTTTATCTTCCCCTGGAGGAGGTGGCATTGGAAGACCAACTTCATTGCATTTCCTTGACAATGGAGGTCCACATAATTTTGGGTTACCAATGTAGGAATCATTTGAAAACGTAATGAATTGATTGCTTTGAGGTATGCTCTCTTCAAGTTGGTTGTATGACAAGTTCAATGCTGCCAGGAAAGTTAGACTTGCAAGCTGTGGAGGAATCTTCCTGAGAGATTGTTCTGTGAAAGATCCAAGGACTCAAGATCTTTTAGGTTGTCAAGTGCTGATGGGATTTCTCCGGAGAAGCTGTTATGGGACAAGTTTAGTACTTTAAGTGACACGAGAATTTTTATTTCTTCTGGTATTATCCCATGAAAACTGTTGTTGGAGAGGTCAAGACAAGTAAGAATTGTCAAGACTTTCTCATAGAACATTTCAATCCCTTTGTTGACTATCGTCACAGAGTCTTGATAGTAGAACTCTCAATGTACTGCCGCATTGCTTTGTCACCATTAGTTATCTGCATCATTGCCTTCAAACTTCTTATAAATTCAATGGACAAATCACCTGAAAAGTTGTTGGAAGCAATGTCCAATATGCGTAGCATTGGAAAACCTCGTTCAGTGTCGAATTTTGTAATTGTACCATAAAATCTGTTGCCTCGTAGAATGAGAACTTTCAAGGAAGGCAACTTCTCCAATCGAAATGGGAAAGTATCATGAATCATATTGTTTCCGAGGTCCAGAACCTCAAGATTCTTGCAATTGGCTAGTGATGATGGTAGCTTCCCGTCCAATTTATTCCCACCGATTTTGAGTGACCTTAGTTGAGTGGCTTGAAGGAAATCAATGGATAGTTCACCATAAAATTGGTTAGAAGCAATGTCTAACACATCCAAAAAAGGGAAACCAATTTCCTGCTTCAAATGTTTAATTCGACCATGAAATCTATTTTCTCGCAGTACTAGAACAGCCAAAATAGGCAATTTCTCCAACCAAAAAGGGAATGTATCATTCATCATGTTGTTTCCCACGTCCAACACTTCAAGTTGAGTGCATTCAGCCAATGATCTTGGCAGCTGTCCTTCCAATGTATTCTCACCGACTTTGAGAATCGATAGTTGGTTTGCTTTTGAAAATTCTGGCATGATTCCACTCAACTTATTTCCATGAAAATCCAAATATTCGAGAGCACTCATATTACCCAGGCAATTTGGAATTGGGCCGCTCAAATTGTTATGAGATACATCGAAAGTTGAAAGTTGACTCATATTGCCTAAGCAATTTGGAATTGGGCCGCTCAAATTGTTATGAGATGCATCGAAATACCAGAGTTGACTCATATTACCCAGGCAATTTGGAATTGGGCCGCTCAAATTGTTATGAGATACGTCGAAAGTTGAAAGTTGACTCAAATTGCAAATAGGTGAAAGTAAAGAGGCTTGAGAAGAAGTTAAATTGTCCAAAGAGGAGAGATGGTTATTTGCCAGAATCAGATCTGTCAAACTTGCCTTCCACAACCAGTTTGGTATGGCACCACTTATTCCGTTATTTGAAAGGTCGAGTCTTTCTAAACTTTCAAAACTCCTTAAGAACTTTGGAAATGCACTTATGTTACATGATCTCAGGAGTAATCCCAACAGCACTGGAGAAGAGAAGTTTGCATCACCAAAGAGAAGGTGTTTTGGAAAATCAATCGGATTGAAGGAAAGGTCTACCCACGAAAGAGAGCTGTTCCACAACCAATTAGGTACAACACCATGGATATGGTTGTTAGAAAGATCTAGATCAGTCAACTTGTCTTGTGTTTTGATGAATTCTGGAAACTCAGTGAGGTTGCATGATCTTAGATTTAGGATCTCTAATTTGGGAAAATCAGTAAGACTTGTGTTGTGGCTTTCAATTAACAAGCTTATATTGGATAGGTCAAGACCCCTTAAGTTGTTGAGTTGGAAGAACATTTCAAGCTTCATGAAAGCAAAGCTATTGTCTCCAACAAAAAGCCATTCAAGCCTTGGAAGTTGAAGGATCGACTTTGGGATTGGTCCTGATAAATAATTACTCTCTAGACGTATTTCCTCAATCAATGAAGATGACGCATTCGGAAACTCATCAATTTTCCCAACCAATTGATTTTCTTCAAGTGACAGGATCCGCAATGATGGAAGAGTAAATAAAGAAGAAGGTATTGATCCACTGAAATGGTTATATGATAGATCCAGGTTCACCAGGTGACTAAGATTTGCAATTGACGATGGAATAGGTCCAAAAAAATTACAACCCCGAAGATCTAAATCCCTCAAGAACTTAAGCTTACCGATTGATTCAGGAAGTTTTCCACTGAAATTTGTACGAAAGCGACAAACTCCTTAAAGCAATATTTGATGGAAATTCTGGTAGCTGACCCATAAGTTGGACATTAAATGAAATGTCAATTCTCTGAATTTTTGGGAACAAGAGAATTTCTATTGGAAAATGACCACTCAGATTGCAAGACACCAGACTGAGAGAAACCAAATGAGAGGAAATTTCCAAGAAATTGGAAGGTAGATAAGAGATTGGGTTCTCATCAAGGATAAGTTTGGAAAGGAAAGGAAGTCTTGAAAGAGAAGGACATAATGGACCTTTTAAACCACAGTTTGACAGACTCAACACTTGTAGGTTGGAAAGTGCTAAAGATGTGGTTTCACACCATTTGCTACTTTGAGATGAAATGTTCACACCATCCAAATAAAGCTCCCTCAGAGACCTCATATTCTTGATTAATGTCTTCATGTTTGGTTTCTCTAGTTTCAGAGTAGGGAAATCATAAGCAAAATCATCATTTCTCCAATAGCAATACTCTTGATAGGAGAGATCAAGAGAAACTAACCTTGTTAAGTATGACATCTCCACTGGAATTTGGCCATGGAAACATGATCTAGAAAGGTTGAGATGAGTTAGATTTGGGAGTTTATCAAACTCACAGGAAAGCAGAGTGGTGTTGAAGTTGTTTCCAGCAAGGTTAAGGTATTGAAGACGATGGAGATCGAAAGTGGAGTGAAAGCTGCCTGAAAGGTTTTTGTAGCTAAGATCAAGTCCAATGACATGACCAAGGGTATCACAAGTAACTCCTTCCCAAGAGCAACAATCTGTGTTGAGACCCCACAGCTCAAATTTTGAAGAGAAAGTAAAATTAGAGTTGGCATAGTAGAGATGCTGCTGCAATTGCAACAGGGAGGATCTCTGGTCACCAAGGCATTGGTTTGGGAGATGAGTTTGAGGAGTGGAAAAGGTCAAGACAAGAGAAAGGAAACAAGACAAAAGAAAGAAGAGTGGAATTAGGGAATGGAGAGTCTTCATGTTTACTGGGTATAGCTGTGAAGGAAGATTGTTTCCATACAACATCATATTTATAGAAAAATCTTTATTAGTACATTGTTTGCATGTATTGATAAGAGTCTTTGGCTTTTCATGCAAAAGTCCAGGTCTTTTAGCCCTATTTTTACTGCATGAGAATAAATCCTCCACCACTGTGTTTAAGTCAAGTCATTAAGCAGACATATATACAACCAATTTCTTAACTGCTTGAAATTATAGCATGAAATTTTTATTAGTTGGAGTTTTGGACTTTGGCATTGCATGCAAATGTCTAAAGTCTTTATCCCCATCCTTACGGCATGAGAATAATCATTATAAAGACAAATTGTGAATTTTCATAGCTGGTTCAAAGAGATTGATTGATAGCACACGGAGTGAGAATTTTATTATAATATTAATGACTTTTCAATTCTTTGTAAATTATCTCTTGGAATAACTCTTACCTTATGCTAGAGAGAGTTTGAGGAAAAACAACACTACGCCTAATAATAGTGATTACATGTACATATTATATTAACTTTGATAATGTACATTATAAAGACAAAACTGTGAGCTTTCTTAGCTGGTTGTAAAGAGATTGATTGAAAGCACAATGAGTGCTATTTTTCCTATAAAATTAGTGTCTTTTCAATTCTTTGTAATAATTTATAAAGTAAAAAGAAATGATAATGTGGGATTTTATTGGTGGGTAGTCTTAGTCTTAGTCTTTGGCATTACATCCAAATGTTTACTTGTTTTTTCTTAGTCATCGCTGCATTGAAAATAATGGGGTGCCACTTTGTTTAAAATCAAATTACGAATCTTCTTAATAATTTAGCAACCAAAGAAATGTCTTTGTGGGATATTACTTTGAGTAGTCTAAGTCTTTGGCATTGCATGGAAATGTTTGCAAGTTGTGGAGGAATCTTCCCCAGTCATCACTGCATGAAAATCCATGGACCAGCTTTTTAGGTTGTCAAGTTACAAATGGGATTTGGCCGGAAAGCTAATCTTCTTAGCACTTTGAGTGACCTAGAATTTGTATTTCTATATTAGGTATTCTCCCATAATGAAAACTGTTGTTGGAGAGGTATAGACAATTATTAATGGTCAATACTTTCTCATAGAACATATCAATCCTTTTATTGAAATTGTCTCCCATTACTCATCTATTGTTTGTAAAGTTCAAAGCATGGGAATCATTCCCCTATGGGGATTCAATCATGGAGGTGATCACTTTTTACAAGAGTCCAAAAGTTTCTGCAAACGAAGGAAGTTATTGAAACAACCAAGAAATCTAGGGATAAAGAAGGCTCTGGAAGATAAAGTTGACTATGGAGGAAAGAGAGGCGGTACTCTCATCATTTTTATTAATATGACTGTAATATCTTCAATGAAGACCAGCCTATTTATACATGAGCTTACTACCATCAGAGAATGCAGAGTCAAACGGCTAACAAACCCTACCCGTTGCTCTACCAGACTCCAATGGTTAGTACAACGGTGCAACAACACAAAACCTGAGCTGACCTAACTGCACTCATTGCTTAACCAAACCAATATATTATACAAACCCCATATCTATAACACTTACCTTGTGCTTATACTTTGTACACTCACACTGTTGGCCTGAGAATTAGAATATGGTTAACAATCATGTTTTTCTCATGCATAACCATAATTTTACATAAAGTTAAGTGGAAAAAGGCTTATATTTTGTAAGAAACTTTTACCATTTTCTTCAAACATAAAGCTAATAATCTCTGCTTCAAGAAAAATATACGTCGGCTACCTAAATTCAAGATAATATGTATATGTGTCAGAGTTTACAACTACTATATTTTCAATTTAAAAACTCTAGTTTCAAAAAGAAATACTTACATGATGATTTTGAAACAGATGGAGTCACATAGTTCTTCATCTATTTCTTTTCCCATACATTCTTAACTTGTCAACCCATTTATTTCCCAAATCATTCAGCACCGTAAATTCAATACATAGCCTACCAATGCAATTTGCCAAGTAGACATAACATCTAACCATGAATGTTCTTCATCTTTCCCTGGAGGAGGTGGCACTGGAAGACCAGTTTCATTGCATTTCCTTGACAATGGAGGTCCACATAATTTTGGGTTACCAATGTAGGAATCATTTGAAAATGTAATGAATTGATTGCTTTGAGGTATGCTCTCTTCAAGTTGGTTGTATGACAAGTTCAATGCTGCCAGGAAAGTTAGACTTGCAAGCTGTGGAGGAATCTTCCTGAGAGATTGTTCTGTGAAAGATCCAAGGACTCAAGATCTTTTAGGTTGTCAAGTGCTGATGGGATTTCTCCGGAGAAGCTGTTATGGGACAAGTTTAGTACTTTAAGTGACACGAGAATTTTTATTTCTTCTGGTATTATCCCATGAAAACTGTTGTTGGAGAGGTCAAGACAAGTAAGAATTGTCAAGACTTTCTCATAGAACATTTCAATCCCTTTGTTGACTATCGTCACAGAGTCTTGATAGTAGAACTCTCCAATGTACTGCCGCATTGCTTTGTCACCATTAGTTATCTGCATCATTGCCTTCAAACTTTTATAAATTCAATGGACAAATCACCTGAAAAGTTGTTGGAAGCAATGTCCAATATGCGTAGCATTGGAAAACCTCGTTCAGTGTCGAATTTTGTAATTGTACCATAAAATCTGTTGCCTCGTAGAATGAGAACTTTCAAGGAAGGCAACTTCTCCAATCGAAATGGGAAAGTATCATGAATCATATTGTTTCCGAGGTCCAGAACCTCAAGATTCTTGCAATTGGCTAGTGATGATGGTAGCTTCCCGTCCAATTTATTCCCACCGATTTTGAGTGACCTTAGTTGAGTGGCTTGAAGGAAATCAATGGATAGTTCACCATAAAATTGGTTAGAAGCAATGTCTAACACATCCAAAAAAGGGAAACCAATTTCCTGCTTCAAATGTTTAATTCGACCATGAAATCTATTTTCTCGCAGTACTAGAACAGCCAAAATAGGCAATTTCTCCAACCAAAAAGGAATGTATCATTCATCATGTTGTTTCCCGTCCAACACTTCAAGTTGAGTGCATTCAGCCAATGATCTTGGCAGCTGTCCTTCCAATGTATTCTCACCGACTTTGAGAATCGATAGTTGGTTTGCTTTTGAAAATTCT
The DNA here is from genome assembly GCA_019671005.1 of Hibiscus mutabilis. Lineage (NCBI taxonomy): Eukaryota > Viridiplantae > Streptophyta > Magnoliopsida > Malvales > Malvaceae > Hibiscus > Hibiscus mutabilis. Next base: position 52,970 of record JAGYYJ010001602.1, on the reverse strand, counting down.
GGCATGATTCCACTCAACTTATTTCCATGAAAATCCAAATATTCGAGAGCACTCATATTACCCAGGCAATTTGGAATTGGGCCGCTCAAATTGTTATGAGATACATCGAAAGTTGAAAGTTGACTCATATTGCCTAAGCAATTTGGAATTGGGCCGCTCAAATTGTTATGAGATGCATCGAAATACCAGAGTTGACTCATATTACCCAGGCAATTTGGAATTGGGCCGCTCAAATTGTTATGAGATACGTCGAAAGTTGAAAGTTGACTCAAATTGCAAATAGGTGAAAGTAAAGAGGCTTGAGAAGAAGTTAAATTGTCCAAAGAGGAGAGATGGTTATTTGCCAGAATCAGATCTGTCAAACTTGCCTTCCACAACCAGTTTGGTATGGCACCACTTATTCCGTTATTTGAAAGGTCGAGTCTTTCTAAACTTTCAAAACTCCTTAAGAACTTTGGAAATGCACTTATGTTACATGATCTCAGGAGTAATCCCAACAGCACTGGAGAAGAGAAGTTTGCATCACCAAAGAGAAGGTGTTTTGGAAAATCAATCGGATTGAAGGAAAGGTCTACCCACGAAAGAGAGCTGTTCCACAACCAATTAGGTACAACACCATGGATATGGTTGTTAGAAAGATCTAGATCAGTCAACTTGTCTTGTGTTTTGATGAATTCTGGAAACTCAGTGAGGTTGCATGATCTTAGATTTAGGATCTCTAATTTGGGAAAATCAGTAAGACTTGTGTTGTGGCTTTCAATTAACAAGCTTATATTGGATAGGTCAAGACCCCTTAAGTTGTTGAGTTGGAAGAACATTTCAAGCTTCATGAAAGCAAAGCTATTGTCTCCAACAAAAAGCCATTCAAGCCTTGGAAGTTGAAGGATCGACTTTGGGATTGGTCCTGATAAATAATTACTCTCTAGACGTATTTCCTCAATCAATGAAGATGACGCATTCGGAAACTCATCAATTTTCCCAACCAATTGATTTTCTTCAAGTGACAGGATCCGCAATGATGGAAGAGTAAATAAAGAAGAAGGTATTGATCCACTGAAATGGTTATATGATAGATCCAGGTTCACCAGGTGACTAAGATTTGCAATTGACGATGGAATAGGTCCAAAAAAATTACAACCCCGAAGATCTAAATCCCTCAAGAACTTAAGCTTACCGATTGATTCAGGAAGTTTTCCACTGAAATTTGTACGAAAAAGCGACAAACTCCTTAAAGCAATATTTGATGGAAATTCTGGTAGCTGACCCATAAGTTGGACATTAAATGAAATGTCAATTCTCTGAATTTTTGGGAACAAGAGAATTTCTATTGGAAAATGACCACTCAGATTGCAAGACACCAGACTGAGAGAAACCAAATGAGAGGAAATTTCCAAGAAATTGGAAGGTAGATAAGAGATTGGGTTCTCATCAAGGATAAGTTTGGAAAGGAAAGGAAGTCTTGAAAGAGAAGGACATAATGGACCTTTTAAACCACAGTTTGACAGACTCAACACTTGTAGGTTGGAAAGTGCTAAAGATGTGGTTTCACACCATTTGCTACTTTGAGATGAAATGTTCACACCATCCAAATAAAGCTCCCTCAGAGACCTCATATTCTTGATTAATGTCTTCATGTTTGGTTTCTCTAGTTTCAGAGTAGGGAAATCATAAGCAAAATCATCATTTCTCCAATAGCAATACTCTTGATAGGAGAGATCAAGAGAAACTAACCTTGTTAAGTATGACATCTCCACTGGAATTTGGCCATGGAAACATGATCTAGAAAGGTTGAGATGAGTTAGATTTGGGAGTTTATCAAACTCACAGGAAAGCAGAGTGGTGTTGAAGTTGTTTCCAGCAAGGTTAAGGTATTGAAGACGATGGAGATCGAAAGTGGAGTGAAAGCTGCCTGAAAGGTTTTTGTAGCTAAGATCAAGTCCAATGACATGACCAAGGGTATCACAAGTAACTCCTTCCCAAGAGCAACAATCTGTGTTGAGACCCCACAGCTCAAATTTTGAAGAGAAAGTAAAATTAGAGTTGGCATAGTAGAGATGCTGCTGCAATTGCAACAGGGAGGATCTCTGGTCACCAAGGCATTGGTTTGGGAGATGAGTTTGAGGAGTGGAAAAGGTCAAGACAAGAGAAAGGAAACAAGACAAAAGAAAGAAGAGTGGAATTAGGGAATGGAGAGTCTTCATGTTTACTGGGTATAGCTGTGAAGGAAGATTGTTTCCATACAACATCATATTTATAGAAAAATCTTTATTAGTACATTGTTTGCATGTATTGATAAGAGTCTTTGGCTTTTCATGCAAAAGTCCAGGTCTTTTAGCCCTATTTTTACTGCATGAGAATAAATCCTCCACCACTGTGTTTAAGTCAAGTCATTAAGCAGACATATATACAACCAATTTCTTAACTGCTTGAAATTATAGCATGAAATTTTTATTAGTTGGAGTTTTGGACTTTGGCATTGCATGCAAATGTCTAAAGTCTTTATCCCCATCCTTACGGCATGAGAATAATCATTATAAAGACAAATTGTGAATTTTCATAGCTGGTTCAAAGAGATTGATTGATAGCACACGGAGTGAGAATTTTATTATAATATTAATGACTTTTCAATTCTTTGTAAATTATCTCTTGGAATAACTCTTACCTTATGCTAGAGAGAGTTTGAGGGAAAAACAACACTACGCCTAATAATAGTGATTACATAGTAGTATCTGTTCATACATATTATATTAACTTTTGATAATGTACGTACACCTAACAGATAAAGTAATTTGAACCTAAATCTCCTAAGACGAACATCGTTTACTATTCTACTAGGACCACTTGTTAGGTTCAGCCTGATAATGATGTATAAAGTATAGATAATTATGTCATTGGCATTGCTTGCAAATGGGTATGTCTTAGTCTTAGTCATTGGCACTGTATGAAAATAGTCATTATAAAGACAAAACTGTGAGCTTTCTTAGCTGGTTGTAAGAGATTGATTGATAGCACAATGAGTGCTATTTTTCCTATAAAATTAGTGTCTTTTCAATTCTTTGTAATAATTTATATGTAAAAAAGAAATGATAATGTGGGATTTTATTGGTGGTAGTCTTAGTCTTTGGCATTGCATGCAAATGTTTACTTGTTTTTGCCCAGTCATCACTGCATGAAAATAATGTGGTGCCACTTCGTTTAAGTCAAATTACGAATCTTCTTGGCTACTCCAGCAACCAAGCATGTCTTTGTCTATATTACTTTGAGCAGGGATGTTCATGGTAAGTTAATCGTACCGTTTAGCTTAAACGGTTGGTTAATCGTTATAATGATTATTAATTGTAATCTAACCGTTAATGAAATAGTTAACCGTTAATTCTTTAAATGGTTAACCATTATAGTGGTTAACCGTTAAGAAAAGTTCGGTTACAGATTAACCTATACCCTATTACAATTTTCTTTTCAAATGTTGATTATTTTTTTACAATAATAAAATGGCTGAAAAAAGTAAGTAGAAACAGGGGAAGAAACAGAGTGATGAAGAAGATTCTGGAAGATGAAGACTATGGAGTGGAGATAACAATCGAAGCTATAAAAGTGCTGTCTTGTTCAGCAGAATTAAAGCTTGACAATATTCATTTCCTTTGTTTTTGTAAATGCAATTAGATTATTAACCCATGTAGTGTGGGTGAAGTTTCTGCATTAACAATATTCATAACCTTGGAATGCCATGCTTAGATTGGCCTAACATTGCAATATAAAGCATTAGACAAAAAGTAAACAATCTGTTCAACAACACAGAAAAACCAAATCCAGTATTAGCCTTTGTACCTTATTCATATCCTTCTATGAACTTTACTCTGGCAATCCATTTCTTTCTCATGGAATAAACGTGTTGTCAATTGAAGAATGGAGTGGAGGAAAATGACTGGGGAAGGAAGAGTCAGAAGCAGAATAGGCTAAGGAAAGAGAGGCGGCACTCTCATCATTTTTATTAATATGAAGACCAGCCTCTTTATACATCAATTTACTACCATCAGAGAATGCAGAATCAAACGGCCTAATAAACCCTACCCGTTGCTCTACCAGACTTCTTTTATTTCTTTTCCTATGCTTTTTGAACTTGTCAACCCATTTGTCTCCCAACTCATTCAGCATTGTGTATCCAATACATATCCCAACGACCAAACCACTAGCATAGCCTACCAAAGCAATTTGCCAAGTAGACATAACATCTAACCATGAATCTTCTTCATCTGTAGGTGGCATTGGAAGACCAACTTCATTGCATTTCCTTGACAATGGTAACCCACATAATTTTGGGTTGCCAATGTACGAATCATTTGTAAATGTATTGAATTGGTTGCTTTGAGGTATGCTCCCTTCGAGTTGGTTGTAAGAGAAGTTCAATGCTGCAAGAAAAGTTAAGACTTGAAAGCTGTGGTGGAATCTTCCCTGAGAGCTTGTTCTGTGAGAGATCCAAGGACTCGAGATCTTTTAGGTTGTCAAGTGCTGATGGGATTTCTCCGGAGAAGCTGTTATGGGACAAGTTTAGCACTTTAAGCGACATGAGAATTTGTATTTCTTCAGGTATTTTCCCATGGAAACTGTTACTGGAGAGGTCAAGACAAGTAGGGATTGTCAAGACTTTCTCATAGTTCATTTCAACCCCTTTGTTCACAATTGTGACCGAGTCTTGATAGTACTTCCCTTCTATGTTCCGCTCTCCAATGTATTCCAGCTTAGCTTTGTCGCCATTAGTCATCTGCATCATGGCCTTCAAACTTTGCAAAAAATCAGTGGACAAGTCACCTGAAAAGTTGTTGGAAGCAATGTCCAAAATGCGTAGCTTTGGAAAACCACGCTTTGTGTCCAATCTTGAAATTGTACCATAAAATTTGTTGCCTCGTAGGATGAGAACCTTCAAGGAAGGAAACTTCTCCAACCAAAACGGGAATGTATCATGAATCATATTGTTTCCGAGGTCCAGAACCTCAAGATTCTTGCAATTGGCTAGTGATGATGGGTAGCTTCCCGTCCAATTTATTCCCACCGATTTTGAGTGACCTTAGTTGAGTGGCTTGAAGGAAATCAATGGATAGTTCACCATAAAATTGGTTAGAAGCAATGTCTAACACATCCAAAAAAGGGAAACCAATTTCATGCTTCAAATGTTTAATTCGACCATAAAATCTATTTTCTCGCAGTACTAGAACAACCAAAAAGGGAATGTATCATGCATCATGTTGTTTCCCACATCCAAAACTAGAAGATGAGTGCATTCCGCCGATGATCTTGGTAGTTGTCCTTCCAGTTTGTTGTCACTGACTTGAAGAAGATGTAGTGGGGTTGCTTTTGAAAAATCAATCGGATTGAAAGAAAGGCTTAAGAAAGTAAGAGAGCTGTTCCACAACCAATTAGGCACAACACCATGGATATGGTTGTTAGAAAGATCAAGATCAGTCAACTTGTCTTGTGTTTTGATGAATTCTGGAAATTCAGTAAGGTTGCATGACCTTAGGATTAGGCTCGCAAGAATTGTGTTGTGGCTTTCAATTAACAAGCTCATATTGGATAAGTCAAGACGCCTTAAGTTGTTGAGTCGAAGGATTGACTTGGGGATTGGTCCTGATAAATAATTATCGCTTAAATCTAACTCCTCAATCAACGAAGAAGATGCATTCGGAAACTCATCAATTTTTCCAACCAATCGATTTTCTTCAAGAGACAGGACCCGCAATGATGGAAGAGTAAATAAAGAAGAAGGTATTGATCCATTGAAATGGTTATATGAGAGATCCAAGTTCACCAGGTGGCTAAGATTTGCAATTGACGATGGAATGGATCCAAAAAAATTACAATAATGAAGATCTAAATCCATCAAGAACTTAAGGTTGCCGATTGATTGAGGCAATTTACCACTGAAATTTGTACTAGAAATCGACAAACTTTGTAAAGTACTTTGTGATGGAAATTCTGGCAACTGACCCTGTAGTTGCTCATTGTCTGAAATGTCAATGCTTTGAATTTTCGAGAATTTCAACTGGAAAATGCCCATTCAGATTGCAATCAAACAGACTGAGAGAAACCAAATGAGAGGAATTTTCCAAGAAATTAGGAGGTAAAGAAACGATTGGGTTTTGTTCAAGGATAAGTTCTGAAGCCTAAACCCTAAACCCTATTTTCACTGCATGAGAATGAAGCCCCACCACTTTGTTTAAGTCATTAAACAGACAAATATACATAGTGAAGTTCTTAGCTGCTTGAGATGGACTGATGAGCACCACCACACAATGGGCGAATATATATATATATATATATGATTTGGTGATAGAAAGAAATGATGTTATGAGATTTTTATTGGTTAGAGTCTTTGGTCTTTGGAATTGCATGCAAATTTCCAAAGTCTTTATGCCCCATCGTTTGCTGCATGGAAATAGTCATTATAAACTCAAACTATTGCTTGTCCTCAAGCAATGCAAACTAATAATTACCCGCCAAGACTTCAATTTTCATAAACTTAGCTTTAAACTTGATTTCAATTCTCAGAACCGGGGCACAAAATATGATTGGCTTTTCATTTTTCGAAAAACTTAGGAGTTACTCGGAATCAAACTATAATGCTTGTGAGTGTGTGCGGAGTTGTGTGCAAGTTGATTTTTCGGATTCTATGTAAACAAGAGGTTTTCAAATTACTTCATTGGGTTCTTTTAACATGTTTTAACTATAGCTGGTTTCGGGCACCTTTAGCGTTTTGTTTTTAGTTTTTTTAAGTTAATTAATTTATTCGACTAGAGCCAGTTTGGGCACCTCTAGCGATCAATTTTTAGCACATACTAGAGCCAATTTCGGGCACCTCTAGTGATCAATTTTTAGCACATACTAGAGCTAATTTCGGGCACCTCTAGCATTCATCCAATTTTTATTCTAATCCCCCAACTTTTTAACTATCAACCTAAGTTCGCTAGAATTCCTTAAATCAATCAAGCCACACAGTGTTTCATCAAATTTAGCATCATAGTACGATTCTAAGCGTTTCTACGTTTATCCTAGAATAAAAAGTTCTATCAATTAAGTACATTGGCAAAGTCATCATCGGATATTCATCAAATCTAGGTAATTCTTGGTCCAACTAAAGGCATGGCAAGTAATTTAGATATCCTAACAACTCAAAGATGACCTCGTTGTCATGTTTTTTGTAGAACCAAATTAAAACCCCTCTTCTTTCCCTCTTCAACAATTGGAAATTATCCAAATAACCTCTCCTCACCCCCTAACTCAACCCAATACCAAAATTCCAGCCCAAAATCTTAAAATCAGCCCATTAAGGCTCATGAAGCCCACTTACCATGACCCAAATGCGGGGCCCATGCTCCGGGTGAGGTCCGACCCTTAAATCTCGAAACTCGATCGTTACAAATATGGAGCAATCCACCAAGCAAATATATAATGGGATTTCTAGAGAATTTTAGTTACGCGTCAAAGATTCGTACTATTCTTTATATTTCTTAAACCCTAAATTTATTTTTTACATCGAATAATAATGAATACAAAAAAAAAAGACAAAATTTATATTTCTTTCAAATCACCGCATAATATTTAAGTTAGAGTTTTCTTTTTTTCATTCAGGAGTATGTTCCCTAATAGTCTTTACTGCCTTAGCCCCTGGGTTGAAGACACAATTATGATTAACAGGGACAAAAAGTTACTTGTAGTAGATGGAAGGGTTGTTGCTTGTCGCAAATTTTTAATATAATAGTATTTTTAGTTTAAATATTAGTTAATTAAAATATTTATTTTTTTAATTTTCAAGACTTAATAAACTTTTAATCGTTTTATTATTTGATTTTAGCTCTGTCCTATAATTAATTTTTAATTTAAATACTCATTTTTATTTTCTTATCGGAAAAACAAACACAGGGCAAATACATTGGTCTGCCTTTATTTTTGTCATCATTAGAAGCTTTAGACTGAGTCCAAGTGACCAGCTTGCCTTTTCCGTCGCAGTCTTCCCCAATACCTTGCTAAATACAATGCTCTGTGTGATTCATCAACATTCGCATATTGACCTTACTCATGGAAACCAACAAATTTATTGGTGGAAAATATCTCATTTATGTATTTAATGTTTATATTTTATGGGGTTTTTTCTAATAGTGTTATGGGTTTTTTTGGTATAAAGTTAAAAAATATCCTCAACATTTGATTGGATAGTCACTTTGGTCCATATTCTTTTTTAAAGCAATTTAACTCTCAAGTTTTATTTTGGGTCAAAATGACCCATCTGCGAATGAAAACTGTTAGTCAACTGACGGTAAATGACTTGAAATGACGTGATAAACTTATATGTCAGTACACATTGACAATGATAATATCATATAAACAAATATGTTGACTTAAAAAAATATTACATAAGTCAAAAATAATTTTATGAAATATAAAATAATTTTTTCTACTGATTTATTATTTTGTAAAGTTATTTTAATATGTTTACCGTCGGTTTTCTAACAATTTTTATCGTAGAGGGGTTATTTTGACAAAAAATAAAACGTTGAGGGTTGAATTGCTCCAAAAAAGAATAAGGACTAAAATAACTATTTAGATAAATGTTTATGGTATTTTTTAACTTTATGCTTTTTTTTTAATTCGTGAGATGAAAGGATTGGTTTTTTATTTTACATAATAATGATGTTTGAACATTGATTTAGATGTAGTTTACATTTTACGGACGCATCTGTATAAATATATAGGAAGAAAAGTCGCATTCTCTTCTCGACGACTTCAAGTCACTAAATTTTTAAAGTCCTTTACATTTTCTTACGGCTACAATTTTTATTGTTCAAACATCTCTAGATCATGAAATAACTTCAAAACATTCTTATTTTATAAAAAAAAATTCAAGATCAATATCTAGGTAAAATACCCTGATTTATCAAACAGTTACATTAATAATATTAGAATTGGAATTCGAACACATATTTTGACTAAAACTAAGCACAAGTTTAACCATTCGAATACAAGTTAAAATTTAGTTGCAACCTTGAGCAACATCATCAACGAAACCCTTAAGGTTCATGTGCAAGGAACCACCTTCCATGGCGGCCTCCCTCCCCAAGTCTTTCCATTTCTCAACATTCTTTCTCACTTCCTTCCCTTCTTCCCCATCGCCCATTACCAAATCCAAGCACCTAACAATCTCGCCGCGTTCCACCATCCCATCTTCGTCAGCATTCACTCTCACCCCAGTCTTCCAAACATCTTCGATCAGCTTTGCATTCGTCCCTTGATCCGTCCACAACGGAAACGCCACCACCGGTACGCCGGCAATCAAGCTCTCCAACGTCGAGTTCCACCCGCAATGCGACACGAAGCAACCTAAAGAGGGGTGAGACAAAACTTCCACTTGTGAACACCATGGGACTATACTCCCAAGCTGCTCTAATTCTTCTCTGCAACTCAGTTTATCTTCTTCTGTCTCTTCTCCTCTATCCTTCTGGTTTCTCACCACCCACAAAAATGGTCGCCCGCTAGCTATCAAAGCTCGACCGATTTCCTCCACTTGTTGCTTGGCCAACACGGCAAGGCTTCCGAATGATACATAAACGACGCTCGATTTTGGTTTCGAGTCTAGCCATTGGAGATAATCATTTGAACCGCATTGAAAAAGATCAGTTCGTAAGGAATTATCGAATGGGATTAAGGGTCCGATTCCGATCATTTTAAACTTGTCGATGGCTTTTAATGCTTCGGGCTCCAAGGCATCGAATGTGTTAACGAGGATTTTAGCGTTGGGTTCTTCGGCGAGAACTTCCATTTGCTCTTGGAACAACGACAGTATCGAATGGTAAACATTTGGACCGTTGAAAAACGAGGGAAGGTCGCGGGTGGCGAGTGGCGGCAGCCCGGGTAATTTTATCGAACACTTGGAGTTGGACTTGTCAGTTTGGTCTTTCATGGCGGACTCGTATCCGTTGAAGTAGAAATAGTAGATGTCGAAAACTATGGCGGGTTGAATCCAAAGGACAGCCGATGGGATGTTATGTTCACGCGCCACCTCCGTCGCCCAAGGAAAGAGCAAAGAGTAAACGATGCAAGTGACGGGTTTGCCTTCGTCTTCACTAGTTATTATAAGCTCGGAGAGGGCTTCTTTGCCACGACGTCTGATTTCAGATAAGTAAAGGTCAATGTCATCGCTAGGCTTCACTCCGTCGTCGTATCCATCGGAAAAGGGAGAAAATGAAAGGCCTTGAGCGGCGGGGACTTTCGTCATGCGGCGGCTGGCGGAGACGGTGGTGATGAAAGTGACACGCACGCCGACGCGAATGAGATGGTTGGCGAATTGGAGGGAAGGGTTTATATGGCCCTGTGCAGGGAAGGTTAGCAGGAGGATATGTGGTTGCGGCATGGTGAGGAAGGCAGCGCGTGTCCACAAAATCGTTTGTTGTTTTGTTTGTTTTCTTCCGAGGGTCGAATTCAGGAGGGAAAGCAAATGGGTATTTAAAAGCGGTGGGCATTGAAATGCATGACGTTTGAGCTGACGAATTATGGAGAATTTGTGTGGTTTTGGTTACATTTTGATATGAACTTACAGGGAACTGGGAAGAGGGAACCACATGCTGTCGCAGAGAGTCTCGAACTGCACGACTCTTGCCAGGTTCGAATTCAATTGGCAAAACGAATTTTGATCCGATTTTATTTCCATTTTTTCATTTTGACGGCGACGTGAGTTTCATTTTTTTGGTTTAAGTATTAGTATTCTACTCATAGTAGATTAAGATCCCGTTTACCATTAATTTTTGGAAGGAAAAAATCATGGCTAAAAGTAATTTTCGGAGTCATAAACGATATTAAACAGATAATTTTAAGAAAAAAATTTGTTTAAAAAATGTTTTTAACACAATTACAAAAACTAAAATTCTTAATTTTTGTAGTTGAAAAAGTACTATTCGAAGTTAAATTATAATTTTAATATTTATTTACTATCTTATGTTATGTTTATTTTATAATTTATAAATTTATATTTTTTTACCAAAGACATAATTATTAAATTATTTATTAATTTAAATATTTTATATATTTTTCATCAAATTTTTTAGATAAAATATTTTGTTAATTAATAAAAATGTTTTTATTATAATTTAAATTGATATTAAAGTATTAAAAATTTTGAATATCATTTAAATATATTTTTTTAACTTAAAATATCATATAAAAATGGTTATTTATCTCTTTAAAAATATTTTTTGACAACAATATTAAACATTTGTATCTCAAACCAAAAAATCTAAAAGCATTTCACAAAAGTATTTTTCTATCACATTTTTTCACTACACTTTTTAAAAATAATACTAAACTGATTTTAATTTGAATTAAATTTTATAGAGACTCAACATGAGAGAATTCTTTTAACTTAATTTTTTATTTATAATAATAAAATTTAAATATCTGATATTACTTAAAAAAATGTATCACCTTATATCGCTTGAATTCTTTAGTAAGAAAAATGGTTTATTGGGACCTAACGAGGACTATTTAAAGTTAGTGCACGTGAGTATTTAAGGGGTTCATTTTTTCTGGCCACGTTTATCAACCAACTCACGTTCATTTTTTTTTTTTTTTGATATTTAAACTCACGTTTATCAACTAATTCACGTTGGTTTAAATATTTAAAAGGAGAGTAGAAATCGATCATCTCTTTTTAGTATTTTTTTATATTTTATCAGTAAAAAATTAGGTTTAAGATTTAGAATTAATATTTAAAATTAGAACTTAGGATTAAAGAGAGTATTGGGTTTATTGTGTATTTTTAGGGCATAAGATTTAAAATTTAGGGAGGGCATGGCACCCACAAGCTTTGGCTATGGTCCGTCTCTGGTTAGAATTTAGAATTTCATTTTTTAATTTTGTGACACAAAAAAGGCAGAAGTTATCCATGAAAGGACTTAACAACAATAAAAGTTTATTTTTGGATTTGAATAATCATTCTTGCTTAAAAAATCTAACGATGTAATTTGATTTAAATATCTAAATTATTGGAGTTTGTACGGTGTCAATGAGTTAGTGATAGTTGTTGTTCTAATTACACATTTAAATTGGGATTCTGATCGCATTTTCAGTCGTGTTGTATTTGTCGCATTTGCGAACATAGTTGATGTTTTTACGGTCATTGATGATATTATGGTCATGATTTTTTTAAAGAACGTATGTTATTACGGACGTAATGGATACGAGTATCACAATTTCGAATAATACCATATAACAACTGCTATAACGATATTAGACTGATATTTAAATGCTTGATTGTAATGATGGCAGCAGTGGTGACCTGTGACCATTGAAACTTTATTATATGTTTTTCTTTTTTTAATAGTATATGTTCATAAATATTTTTAATTTTTTGATAATACATATACTTTACCGACATTATAATTAAACTTAAATTTCTTAAAATAAATATCATTTACTTTTTTTAATGATATCACTTATTAGGTTCTTTTGTTATGTGTTTATGAAGAATTTGTGTGGTTTTGGTTACAATTTGATACGAACTTACTGGGAACCACATGCTGTCGCAGACAGTCTCGAACTGTACGACTCTTCCCGAGTTCGAATTCATTTGGCAAATCAAATTTCGATCCGATTTTATTTCCATTTTTGACGGCGACGTGAGCTTAGTTTAATAATGACAAAAGAAGACGGGCTGGAATTTTTAAGGCTAAAAATCAGCATTTAAATTATGTATTTTTTTGTTTATTTTTAACTTTTAAATTATTATTTTGTCAAAATTAATTTTTAAATAATTATTTTTATCACTTCAAGTCTTTAAATTATTATTTTTGCTTAAAATAAGTATGTATACTATATTATTCTTTTTTTAGTCCCTAAATTATTTATTGGTCAAATTTTTTTTAAGATGTGTCAATATTTTAATGGCAAATTTTTTTGACTTAGATAACTATCGGACTTAAAGTGGGCATAAATGATAGTTTAGAGAGTATTTTTTACCATAAATTAGTTTAAGAGCTAAAGCGAACAAAAATATAGTTTAAGGGTTGATTTTTCATTTAAGCCAATTTTTTATGAAGAAAAGTTGGTTTATTATTAGGGACATTGCTAAGGTGCGACACCTTTAGGGTGCGGTTAAAATGCGTCCTACATAATTTTTATGCTTTTGGTAAGAGTTTATGTAAGACTGAATAATAATTTAGGTATAACTGAAATTCTTACTAATTGGATAAGAATTTATGTTATAACCTAAATTCTTATCAACTGGGTAATAAATTAGGTAGAATCAGAATTCTTACTAACCGAATAAAAAATTATGTTATAATACAAACTTTTACCAACTAGGTAATAATTTATGTTGGATTTTGTCTTACGTAAAAATTTGTGTTATAATACAAACTTTTGTCAACTGAATAAAAATTTGTGTTGTAGGCCGCATTGATTTAGCTGCACCGTAGGGTGCTGCACGGCATAACCTCCCTTATTATTAGCAAGAAAAAAAACAACGACTCAAAAGATTCCAAATTAATGGGATACCCTCTAAAAATTTTAAATCCTTCTATAGTTTAGATATCTCCTTCGTATTTATATTGACATTCTAATTGTGTATGTCTTATAATTCTAATATAGCTTTCTAATAGTACACACTACTTACATAAAATCTTTCGTCCATCCCTGGTTAAACTAGTGATTTTGAATTAGTCACAAATCGGTCTTCTAACTATGGATTTACCATTATCAACGTGGGCTGTAGTGAGCAAGGATTTAAATTATGGTTGCAGTTGCGTTTTCGATTGCAGACATAACATATGTTATTATATTCACTGCAAGTATCACGATCGTAAAATTTTTAATAACTTATGCCATTGTAAATTTAACGGTTATAGCTATTGCAGTTTCCAACAGTATTAAAATTACTATAAAACAACCACTATTACTGTTGCACTCACTATTTATATACCTGATAATTAAGTTCAAAAGTGGCAATCACCTTGTTGAAAGGATGTTGGATTACCGATGGTTATAAGATCATATATCGAGAGGATCGTTTGAAATATTTAAATTTAGAAAGGTTAATAATATAAATTATATATTTTTACGAGATTAAATTATAATTTTACTATTATTTAATTTAACTTTTTTAATTTTTAAAAATTGGGGCCGTGGCTTCGTCGGTCCTAATAGTTACGTCCCTGTGAAACCACATACGTCAAAGTCCAATCAGAGTAAAAATTCGAATTGTGAGTCGTTTATGCGTGGAAAAAATTACAACACCATATGGCCCGCAGAAAGTAATATCTTGTTAAAATATGAAGTGAATCTTAATACTATTTTAATAAAAATATATTGTGCTTTAATTTAAATTTAATATATTGTATTCTCGACTCGACCTAATAAAAATATAATCTGATTCGGATTCAACCCTGAAATTTTAATAAAAATACTATTATATTTTAAATTTAATATTTAATGGTTTTGTTTATATATTTGTGCTTTTATCAAATTTATTTTTCAGTCTTGTATATATATACAACTTAATATATATTTATTTTTATTGTTTGCATTAAAATTTTATGTAATACTATAAAATTTAATTTTTAAGAAATACTCCGTCATATATAAATTAAAACAATAACATATGTTAGAGACTTATAAGGGTGTAAATGAATAGAGCGTTCGACGAACCGTACGTGAATCGATGTTCGTTTAATAAACGAACGAACACGAACAGAGGTGTGTTCGGTTCATTTATGTTCACGAACAAGCTCGTTTATAGGCTCGTTTATATATTGAAAATGCTCGTGGATGTATCTAAATACTATTTTTTTTGTTGTAGCTAAGGATGTTATATAAGTTCATATTGAAATGTAAGCTTTATTTTGTTGTTTTTGTTTTGTTTTGTTTATTTATTGTTTATTTAGTTAACATTTCTAACCATATTCCCGAACGTATAAATAAACACGTTCACAAACACTTAAGTGAGCACGTATGTGAACACTTAAACGAACACGTTCGTGAACACCTAAACAAACACGTTTTATTCAACGA
Source organism: Hibiscus mutabilis (assembly GCA_019671005.1). NCBI lineage: Eukaryota > Viridiplantae > Streptophyta > Magnoliopsida > Malvales > Malvaceae > Hibiscus > Hibiscus mutabilis. Next base: position 37,919 of record JAGYYJ010001602.1, on the reverse strand, counting down.
ACTAACACGAACACCTTCAAAAATAAATAAACGAACACCTAAACGAACACTTAAACGAACGAACGCGAATACCTTTAAAAAATAAATAAACGAACACGAACCGAACATGAACATGAACACCTTTAAAAATAAACAAATGAATATGAACATAGTTTTATTCATTCAAGATCAGTTCATTTACACCCTAAAAAGTTAGAAAATGACATCGAGCCTACCTCATATTTTAAATGAATCTATTTTTTTGTCAATTATTTTTGTCTAAACCCTTTCAAATGTCGGACGGAACTTAAGATTTAAACGAGTAATCTAACCCTTGAAAAAATCTAGTTGTCATAGATGGATTCTTATTCTTTTAATAAAACTGGTACAGTTATTATATTAAATATCTTAATTATATATGTATATATCAAAATTCAAAGGATGGGGAAAAGGTTATACAAAATGGAGCCCGAGATATTATATCAATCAAAATTAAAATAATATTTCTTTTTTTTATTGAAAGGAAAAATATCACCACATATCTCGTTAAAAATTCTCCTAAATTTAAATGAGAGAAAAGAGTACATATGATGATATGTACAAAAGTTAAGCAACAAAAGTCGTGTGCTAAATCGCAACACCCACAAAAAAACAAATAAAAAAAATCATCATATTCATGACCGGTCAATAACCAATAGAGAATTCACCTCCGGGGTGGAGAAGGATGAAGAATAACGCCCAAAGGGATGACCTGAGACATACTAGCCAATTTATCCGCAACCATATTAGTTTGACAAGGGATATGAGTCACCGTTACATTCCACTCTTGAGCCTTGAAATTCTTAAGCCGCTGAACTAACACACTACCATGTAACACCAAGGATTGATTGCTAAGAATCTGAACTACAGTTATATTATCAACCTCCAAATCAATACTTCGATACCCAAGAGTCCAAGCATGGCGCAACACATCATGAACCGCCTAAAACTCATCCATCAGGACAGAGCACAAGCCAATACTCCTAGAAAAACTAAAGAGTCATTCCCCACTTGCATCCCGAAGAACACCCCCAGTCCATGCCATATTATCAGTTCCTCCAACTGTACCATCGGAATTGAATTTCACACGACCAAAATCTGGTTTTGTCCACCCACCAAAATTCCTCTAAATTTAAATGAGAGAAAAGAGTACATATGATGATATGTACAAAAGTTAAACAACAAAAGCCGTGTGCTAAATCTCAACACTCACAAAGAAACAAATCAAGAAAATCATCCTACTCATGACCGGTCAATAACCAACAGAGATTCCACCTCCGGGGTGGAGAAGGATGAAGAATCACGCCCAAAGGAAGGCCTCGAGACATGCTAGCCAATTTATCCGCAACTATATTAGCTTGACAAGGGATATGGGTCACCGTTACATTCCACTCTTGAGCCTTGAAATTCTTAAGCCGCTAAACCAACACACTTCCAAAGGATTGATCGTTAAGAATCTGAACTACAATTATATTATTAACCTCCAAAACAATACTTCGATACCCAAGAGTCCAAGAATGGCACAACACATCATGAACAGCCTAAAACCCCGCCATCAGGACAGAGCACGAGCCAATACTCCTAGAAAAACCAAAGAGCCATTCCCCGCTTGCATCCCGAGAACACCCCCAATCGATGCCATATTATCGGCCCCTCCAACTGTTTCATCAGAATTGAATTTCACACGACCAAAATCTGGTTTTGTCCACCTACCAACAGTGGCCCATTTGAGTTAGCATATTGTCCATACACACCCTAGAATATTTGCAGTTGCACATTCGTCCCGAAGGCTCCGACAATAAGTCACTACATCACCTAGACTCGTCTGGCCATTATTAAAGATAGTCGAGCAACGACACTTCCATAAAGCCCAACAGGTGATTGCAAAAAAGAAGATTCCAATACAGTTAAGGAGAAGTTCGTTGCCCAATCTCCTTAAGATTCACCTCTAACCACGTGTTGAAGGGTTGCTATAGAAATTCTTGTAATCTGTGCGGGGGAACAATACGATTCCACACTCTACGCGTAGCACTACAATTCTGGAGAACATGGTTTGAGTCTTCCACTTCACCAACACAAATCGAACAACTATTAGAAGTAGCAATATGTCGACGACAGCGTTCATCATTGGTTAAAATACAATCATGAGCAGCTAACCAAATGAACGTACGAACCCGTTGCGGAACATTCATCTTCCAAATCATCTTTCATAGCCCGGTTGAAGTACTACTAGGCGCACCACCAAAAGCTGTGTAGGCTGAAGTAGTCGTGAATTTTATGGACTTATCCCATCGCCAACCGAGTTTATCACGGCCTAACGCAATATGTAGAGGGTACACGACAGTAATTTTTTGTATTACCCCATGAGGGAGGACATGTGTCAACCTATCTCAATCCCATTGGCCTGAGGGATTAACCATAGCAGCAACCGGAATTGAAAGTGGCGGCACACCATCTAATTTGTAAGCAACAAGCGGTGCATCTCCATCAAGTCAATTATCCCACCAAAAATCTGTATGTCAGTCATCTCGGATATACCAACAAATTCCCTTACGAATGTCATCCCAAAGATGGCTCAAACCTTTCCAAAGTCTTGAACAGAAAGGCCGATTAATGTTCGCAGGGATGTCACCTTCCTATTTATACTTATGTCTAAGGACTCACACCCATAATTTATCCTCATTAGTGACCAGTTGAAATCCAATTTTTATAAGTAACGCTTCATTATGACTGCTTAAATCACGAAGGCCTAAACCACCCCCAGCCATAGGTAAAGTAACATTATCCCATAGAACGAGGAAGATACCCGTCGTGTTATTAGAAGAGCCCCAAATAAATCGTCGAATGAGTTTTTCCATCGCATCGCGCACGCCTTTTGGCAGCATGGTAATTTGTATGACATAAGTGGGTATCGCTTGAAGAACGGCTTTCGCTAGAGTGATTCTCCCAGTTAACGAAAGAGTACGAGACGCCCACCTAACAAACATTGCTCAATTTTATCAAGCAAGAACCTATAAGTATCTTTTGTAACTCTTTCATGGAGAAGAGGTACCCCAGATACCTACCAAAATCTTCAACCATCTCGAACCCAAACATGTTGGATATCAGCTGATGTCCGTAAGGAGTATAATTCTTAGAGAAAAAAATTTGAGTCTTTGCTACGCTCACTTTATGCCCGGAACATGCACAGAAATTGACCATAACATCTTTAATAACATCCAATTGAGCCACATTAGTTTCAGCAAAAAAAATCAAATCGTCCGCGAAAAATAGGTGAGAGATATTAGGACCATGCTTCGACAAACTAATACACTTCCAACTCCCAAAATAATATTTCTTAACAATACCTAATAAGTCGTTTAACAATTATATTTCTATTAAAAATAATTATATTTAAAACTTTTTCATTAAAAGAAGGTTTAATGTCAAAATAAGTGCTCAAATTATTATTTTTTAAGTGTCTAAATTAATTTTTTGTCTGTTTTAGGTGCCAAACTATCATATTTCTCCCTTTTAAGTGCTTAAATTTTTTACCCCTTTTATTTTATGTGTCCAAACTATCATTTTTTTATCCCTTTTAAGATCAAACCGAGACACATACTTTGACCAGGTATGAACGCCTACTTTAACCAAAATAAGATAATTTGAGCATTTAAAAAGGGCCAAAAAAGTTTAATCACCATAAAAAGAAAAACGAGATAGTTTGGCTATCATATTCATACATACGATACGATCATGCCGGAGCTTTCATATGCATGCAACAATGGTGGCGGAACGTCTGGGTTTTTGGAGTCGGATATCGATGTAGCTCGGCAGCTGATCAAGCTTCGCAGCGATGACAATGGCAACGATCATAAAATGCGTCGAAGTCTAATTGGGAAACAAAGAAGGATTGAAGACGACAACGTTGTTGCCACATCTGTCATCGGTGAAGATGAGTATTTGAAACCCAGGAAGAGAAAGTCTCGGTCGATTCATTATATCTATAGATCTAGTAAGCCTCTGGTTTTTTCTCTCGAATCTCGATGCTAAGAGGATTTGTTGTAATCGATACACTATTTTTCGCCATATATATTAATTGAAGACTTGGAGTAATTTAATTTAATAAAAAATTCAGCACTACAATCTCTTTATACACATGGTGACTTGTACTTTTTGTTATTGTTCATTAGTTTCATAGTTAATATAACTAGACGAAATTTTCTTAGGGTTCTAGGGTTATTTTATCCTAAGGTCGATTTAAATTAGTAATATTGTCCTTCGCGTAAAAATGCGACTTTCAGTTCGTACATTACAGCAAATTAGCCTCTTGACTAACGTTGATCGACGAAACCGTTAATATGACCGTTACTTTTTTACGCGTCAGCCGTCATTATCACATGGCATGCCATGTCAGCGTTAGAAAGTCAAAATACTGACGTAGCAAATAAAAAATAAAATCTATTTTTATCCTATTTTTCATATTTATTTTTATATTAAATTTTAAGCAATCAGATGATGACATGTGACATCATCTGATTGATTTTAAAGTAAAGAGTTAAAATAACTCTAAATATAAGAGGTTAAAAATCAAACCTAAGTCTTGTTAAAGTAAAGAGTCAATAAACACCAAATATAATATATAACCTCATCTAAATAGCATGCATGCTACTTCTTCTTTACCTTTGAGAATTCTGCTGCTGCTGTTTCTTCTTCTTCACTATCACTGATTTCCATACCTATACGACCCCCAAAAATAATCCATAGGTATTTATCATATGATTCAAAGAGGAAACTGTAGATAAAAGTGACTTACTGAGGAAGTCTCTCCAAGCTGAAGTTCTTGGAATCCGCCCATTTCTGGTAACTAACGTCAGTTTTATCAAGGGTGTCGAACCAGCCAAGGGAATCACAGACCTTGTAGTTCTTGTAAGCAACGGCAGTTCCTGAAAACGATGGTGGAGAATTGCAGAACTGAAGTCCTGTAATAACCAGAGCCGTGTCCTATGTTTCTTGGGTTTCAGTAATGGTTTTTTGTGGACTGTAGAGAAAACTTTAAAAGCTATGGAACAGCTAAAGTTGTGATTTATATATTTAGCCTTGCCTTTATATATATAAATCAACTTTAAAAGCTTGTGATTTATAAATGGAACAGCTAAAGTTGTGTTTTCAAAATACTAATCAAGTTATTAATCACCTACTTTAATCATTCTCAAATAAACAACAGCTTATATATATATAAGTCTATTTAAAATGCTGCCTTGAAGGTTACTTTCAAGTTTCGTCCATGGAAATGGGACTGGGGAAGACTTCTATAAATACAAATACAGGAGCATATTTGGATGAGGTTGCAAATTCTTTCACGTAATATCAAAAACAATTTTTTGGGGGGTCGTATAGGTCTGGAAATCAGTGATAGTGAAGAAGAAGCAGCAGCAGCCTGAAACTTAAATCCTATCTCTTATACTCTAAATTTTAAATTATAACCATAAATCATAAATTTTTAATCTCTAAACACTAAATTTTAAACTAATTACAAACTTAAACTGAATCCAATTGTGAACACTATTTCGCTGTTAGTGCATGAAATATGTTATCATTAAATATTTAATTTGGGCCAAGTTAAAGAAATATGGGCTCATGCCTTCAAAATTTTTTGTTTAATAACATTTTAGTTATTTATAATTTAAATATTAGACAAATTAAATATTTTCCTTCGATTTTGAATCTCGAATTTAAATACATTCTAAGCTCTTATATTTTTATAATTAATACTTTGGCACCTTATAATATTTGACGTCGCTCTCTGCCAACATATATGATAGATTGATAGGCACATTCACTTTACTATTATACAACTATTAGACTAATGAAACAAATCCAATGTGACCCTAACGCCACTTGTTAATAGACACAATCACTTTACTAATATAATTTTTAAATACGAATGATTAAACTTATTGAATTATGATCAATTTGATATATGAATAAGTTTTTAGACTAAAACTATTATTATATCAAATCACGTTAGATGTTCGTTCAATTTAACGACAGAGTGATTTGGTATTAGGATTCAAAATTAACTTATATTTGAATTCGAGCTAATTTTCTTTTAAAGTTCATTTTTCTGAATTTAATATTTTATTTTTCTATTTTCAAATATCGGACGAAACTTTATTTTTAAATTTTGAACGGATAGTTGTAACCTCAAATAATTCAAAACCATATTTGAATGTAGCTCATAAAAAGCAGCGCCCAGATCCATATTATTTCCCGCCAAACTCAGACATGCTTTCCCGCCCTACATTCATATACACTTATCATCCCACTTTTCCCGCTAAATCCCATTAATCTCTCTTTCTCATACGAGCTCACAGTTTCTTAGGGTTTACAATGGCAGACTCAAAAGGAATCTCTAAGAAAAGGAAGCGGTCAGCTCTTTCCCTTAGCCATTCCTTAAGGGGAATCATAACTCGCAGCAAATCCCAGATCCACATTCACCGCAACCGCTCAGGCAAATCTCGAACCCACTTCACCGGCGTCGGAAAACACCATCTCAAAAAACCCAGAAAAAGCTCACCAGCTGAAGATTCGGTGGGGTGCGATTTATCTTCCGTTTCCATCAAAGATCTGCGGTTAAGACGGGTCTTTTCCCCCTCTTCCACTGATGGGGTAATTTCTAACTGTTTCGATGATTCCGAGAATCTGGGAAAAAGAGAGATTTCTGGGAATTGTTTGGAGGGAAGGAAAGAAGATTGTGGAAATGGGGATTTCAGAAAGTTGGAGATTTCAAATGAAGGATTTGTTCAGTCAACTCCGCCAGATGCTGAGATTGTTGGAGTTGAGCAAGTGGTTGAGAGAAATGAAGGTGAAAACCTGAAGAAAGAAAAGGGCTTCCCCGAAGAGAGAAATGACATGAATTACTCAACGAAATCAGTAAGATTTCAATGCCTGGTTTATACTTTTGCTGTTCTGTTTTCCATTTCTGTAACAATGGTGTTGAAAAAAAATTAAATTTTAATGGCGATTGTGTATGTGGTTTTGAGTAGGTTCTTAGGCCATGTTCTCGAGTGAAGATTTTCAAAGCGCCAGGCTCATTTAGCTTAAGAAGATTGCTTCCTTATTTGATGGATATCAAAAGAGATTGTTCTGGTAATTCCTCTGCTTTGATTTTGTTCTGTTTCCAAGCATTGGTTGCACAAGAAGCAATGGAATCAAAATATTCTTGCATATGATATTTACAGGCTCCCCGATAATGGGCTGTTGTCCGAAAACTGAAAACGTTTTCGAAGAGAAGCAATTGTTGGATTCAAATGTTGATGAATCATTGGGAGTTAAATCTACGGCGACTGGCTGCTTCATGGAGGACCATAGCAGTGTTTCTGGTAAGGAGTTGAATAGGGGTTCAGCTGAGTCCTTCACCTCACATGGAAATGACCCTTCCTCAATGCCACTTGCTAACGGAGAGATTAAAAAATTTGAGTTGCAAGTTTCTAATGAAGACCAGAACTCGAATTGCTCGAAAAATTATTCATCTTCAACTATTGAGGAATCTCATTTCAGCAAGAAGAATTCAGCTGGTGTGTTTTCTAATGATCAAATGTTGGCAGATGATGGTGAGGTTGCAAAAACTAATGTTGAATCTCCTTGCAATGTTGAATCCTGTGATTATATTGAAGTAACAAAAAATACTGAGGAAATAAAGCAGTCTGAGATTGAAGACAATAGTGCTAGAGTTATGGGAAAAGATGAAGGCTTGAATGTTCAATGTATGTCAGTGGCACCACCAGAGTCTGAGTCCGACATGGTTTGTAAAATGGAGGCTGATGATAGCAGAGGCAGCGGATTGGATTCCCTTTCTCATGGAACCAATCACGGTGGTGAAAAGTTGAAGAACGAAGCCTTTCAGAGAAACGGCGGTCAAGATGGTGATAAAAGCCTAGATTCAAGTCCTAAGAACAAGTTGGTAAGATGATATCAACCTTTTCGAGTATTTTCGGTTATGGTAGCTCATTTTCACATTACATACTTTGCTGATAGGTTCACATGCAACTATACTAGTTAATGACAACTTTAAACATATTTCATGGTAATGTAATTTGGCCTTGTAATGTTGAATAGGTCCCAAACCAACAATTGCGCCCAAAGTTATCTAAAATCCCTGGTTCATTCAGTTATCGAAGGCTGCTTCCGTTTTTGATAGACTTAACAAATGATTACTCCTGTGAGTCCTTTACTTCCTTGGCTATGTCCAGCTTACTGAACCAGTCTCGCTTTTGAATAATTCCATTGTTTAAGAATTAGTTTGTATCCTAAGTATTTGTAATCTGTTTCTTGGATGCTTTACTAGGTGCTTCTAGAAATGATCAGTCACTGAAGGTTGAGAAGAGTTCTAAAGAAAAGCCTCTTTCAATAGGCTTTACTTTTGGAAAAGGTGCATGCACTGAAACTTCCGATTGCAAAAGTTGGGCTGTAGAGCAGTATACCGGTGATGGTATTCGGATGCCTGTGACTGAAGCAACTGCTATAGGTTGTTCATCTAATGATAAACCGACACGATCTCCTAAACAAGTTACTGGTTCCTTGCTGATACCGGATTCAAAACAGGAACATGCACCGGTTATTAAACATGCTGCATTGGATACAAACCAAAAGTTAGAAACTAGTCCCAAACATGTGGTTGAGCCATCAGCCATGTCATCTAACCCTTTCATCAATTCTGGATTGCTCCGACAAGAAGAAGCTGCTAAGTCAGTGTCTTGTCGGCTAACCTTTGAAACCGAAGCGGATACCACGAAGTCAACTGCAAAATGTGCAAATCATGTAAAGCAAATCAAAGCTGATAGCTTGGGAGAAGCATCTACACCTATAGGATTTCCTATTGTCTGTCTCAAAAAGGGAATCCTTAAAAGAAATCCTCCTGGATGCAGAGGTAATTGTTCTTGTCTGAACTGCTCTTCTTTTTGGCTTCACGCAGAGAGAGCATTCGAATTCTCAAGAAATCAGATGCAAGATGCTGAAGAAGTAGCCTTGGATTTGATTAGAGAGTTATCTTTCCTACGGAATGTTTTGGAAAAATCCGCTTCTGGTGCTAAAGATCAGTCTAGTATATCTATCAATGAGGTGAATGACATAGACTATATACAAATTACAATCTATATACCTGCTATATATTCAACATTAATTACAGAAATTTGTGCTAAATCTCTAACATGCTGAATTCAGGTTAAAGACGCATGCAAGAAAGCCTCTGAAGCCGAAAAACTTGCCAAAATCCGTCTCAACGAAATGAACTATGATCTAAACGTTCATTGCAGAATCCCCGTAAGTATAGCTTGTGCTTTTTCTCTCCATGCAATAGCATCTCTGAACAATTCCCTCATCTTGGACTTCCAAGTATTTTAATGCATGCTTGTCTAACGATCTAAGTTCTTGTTCATGTAGTCCGGGCAGCGACCGAGCGTGAGGTTTGCCAATTATGTCGAGCAACAAATCATTCCAATAGCCGACTCATCAAATAAATAGTTTTACAAGAGGAAGCTACTGCAACGGCAGCTGCGGTGCGTTCTTTGCGATTGTTGTTTCTTACTTAGCTAAGAAGCATGTTTCTCGAACTCTAGTGCGAGTGTTCGTATCAAATGGCGCCGGTCTCAGACTGGTGTCCATGTATACAGTTTATCTGCGTAATAGAAAACCAAGCTTCCAATCTGAATGAAGACTGAAATCAGGCTAAGTTTACAGTTATAGGTATTGTTGGATCATTTGTTAAGGATTTTGGATATTTATTAAGTTTGTGTAGTTATTATGCATAAGTATGTCAATCTTTTGCTGCATATCAGTATGTCAATCTTATTGCAGTTTAGTTTATGTATTTGAATTTAAGCACTACATATAGTATAGGGACTAATAAAAGAATTTTCCCAAAATTGAAAACATAAAAAAATACTAAATGATATGTATGAATTTGACATGAGAAGATGATGAGCCATGGCCGTACACACACCACGCTCTCTTCACGTGATCCGATTGCTGTTTCTGAGTTTATTTTAGAGTTTTGTTTTGGATCGTAGCTGCAGTTGCCAGTGTGGGTGAAGGACTTATTATTATAAAGTTGGTGAAAGCTGGCAAGGACTGAGACGGGACTTATTATTGTGCATAGGAATGGGATGTGTAACGTTATCGCTTGAGGTACAAAATTAATAATATTTATAGTGGTACGAAATTTTTTTATATTTTATTTTGATCTTATAATATAAAATTTTGGCTTTGCTATTATTTCCAAATAATATTATCTGTTGTAAATAAAATTATTATTAATTATATAACTTTTTAGAGTAAATAAATAACATTTTAAACTAAAACCCTTTACAATATAATATTTTTGGTTGGAATTAAAATGATTATTAATTATTTAATATTTTAAATTAAAACCAGTTGCAAATTAACCTTACTATTTTAGTTTTAGGTGTCCCACAGCATAAGTACGTCGGCATGCCCATCCTCTTCACTTCCATCGGGACAGGAAAGCCTTATCCATTCGCAGAATGTGGCTCTTTATTTCCATAAATTTGCCCATTATTTGTACGATCTTCTTACGACACTTGTCATGCCCCCCACTCTTCTATTTCTTTATTTAATTATTTTTTTGACAAATTAATATTAATTTTTTTATAAATTTTAATTTTAATTTTAATTTTAATTTTATTTAGAGAGAAGAAAAAAAAGATTCAACAAAAAAGAATAAGACGTTCTTAATAAGCTTAAAACTCATAATTTAAATAAAATAAAAGATGAACAGCTTGATCAAACGACTAAATGTGTTTGCTCACCTCTTCTATTTCTTAACTACTAATACTATGATAGCTTTTTTTTGGGTGAAATTCATGAATATTCCTTTAAGATGTTATAATATGATCATTGAGTTTTATTTTTTATTATAAAATGATTACTGGGCTGAAGTGATATTTTAAATTTTTTATATAATTTCACATTTTATTATTCATATTTATATATTTTCAATCAGTCTAATTCAATTTAAAAAACCAATAAATGTAATTATAATAATTATGCATTTTAGTAATTTAGTCTTAATTTTAATTAAAAATAATTTATTTTTTTCTTTCAACAGATAAGATTTGTTCTCATCCGATTAAAAGAATGTAAGAATTTCATAGTCAAAATAAATATTTTAGTATAATCTTCTCAACATTATAAATGTAATCACTAACATAAAAAAAGACAGAAGCAAATGTAAGATTTGCAAGGCTATTTTCATATTCAAAACAAGAAGATTTTATTATCAGAAACAGAGGATTTACATATACTTTCAACCTCACAAGATGGTTGAATTAAAACCAACAAAAATACATGGAAAACAAAGAATATTAGTAACTTATTCCACCCCTAAGCATCAAGTTGATTACATAGAAGAAAACATAAAAGAATATGCAACCATTGGACTTTGATTCAATCTTTCAGAACCTCCGTTTACACTCGGGCGGAACGCCTTGATGGAAACGCTTCAAATCGGTGCAGTAGTTGTAGATCATGAAGTACTTTTGAACCCATCTCAATCTTCGTCTTCCCGGGGCATCGAGTCCGTTGGTTTCCCATGCACCGTCCGAGACCGAGTTCGTCTTGGCACATGCCGAACCGGTCCCGGACCAAACACAAGCATTGGCATTGAAGTTCCGGTAGTACGCGGTGAAGGGTGCCTTTGTCCAATCGGTTTTCACCAACCCGCCCCTCGTGGCCCAGTCGTCGGCGTTCCACAGGCTCGAGTAAATCCTCATGGGTTGGCTCTTGGGGAATGGCACGCCAATTGATTCAGCGTTTTTGAACACTCTGATGGGAATGTTATCCACCAAGAATCTGACAAAACAGAACAACAACAACAAAGACATCAAATGTTGTTATTAACTGTGTTTTTTTCAAGGTAAAAAGACAAGTTGGAAGACATTATTGGTGGCATTGGGATGCTCTTACATGATGTGTTGTGGCTTCCAAATGATGGAATAGGTGTGGAAGTTTCTTGTAGGGTCGAACCAGAGATAGAATTGTTGTTCTCTGTTCCCTTTGCCTTGTGTGAAGACATTGGTGTGCAATATGTAGGGGTCACCACTAAGATTCCCCAAGAATTCAAAGTCAATCTCATCATGGGTTGCCCCTTGAGAAGACAGCTGCAACATACGAAAGATTACAAATATTAAGATTCTAACCTATTTTAATAGGCATAACATTAAATTTATAATCTTCTAAGGGCCGGTTGATATTATTTTTAAAAAGTGAGTTAAAAAAATACATTTGATTCCAAAAACACTTTAAAAAGAATATTACTGAATGGAGCTTAAGTCACATGGTCACATGGAAAAAAACTAATACATGTATACATATATTAGGTTTCTTTAGGAAAAGGTCATAAGATAGGGATGGTTCAAGGGAAAAATGCACGGACCATACCATATTTAAAGGCATTTTAATGTACAGTTTGAAAGGCTTAGAAGCTTATGGTAAAAAAGAATGAAGGGAATAGTATTGTTCATTCAACATACGTAATAAGCAGTGACTGTGCCTGCCGAGTTACCGGCAACAAGCTTGAGTTGCATATCGATTCTCCCGAACAAATACTCTTTCTTAGATTGAAATCCCGACCCCGAAACCCTGTCCAAGGACAAAGACAAGAACTTGCCACCATTGAAAATCTTACCCCTTTTGTCACCCCATGTTAGATCGAAATCCTGGTAAAAGTCACCACCGTAGGCAACAAATACCAAGGAGTTCATGACCAGACAAGCCATGAAAGCCATGGAAACAGCATTAGAACAAGAACCCATCTTTTCTTTCATATGGAAACCAAAGATTGGATGAAAATAAGAGAGAAGTGGAGATGTTTTTTTTGTGTGAATATTTTGAGGTTTTTGAAAGAGAATGGTATTTATATAGGCAAAGAGATGGGCATGGAGGTGGGGGCAACGCGTGAGGCAATAACTAAGGGAGCTGGTGACAGCTTAGCATATAATACAATCAAAGCTGGAAGTTTGGAAGCTTTTGCTTTGAGCCTATGGGAAGGGTGGTTTTGAAAGAACTTTCTTGGGTTTTAGCAAAAATGGAAATTAAATATATTTTTTCGGGCTTAACCATTAGTTTCTGATTCATTGATCGACTAATCCAGATTAAATTTTATAGAGGTTCATTATGTGGTGATTCTCTAAATTCAATTTTTTTCATTCACAACGTTAAAATTCAGATTCTAATTTTACTTAAATGATCTAATGCATCGTCACCACTAAATCAACAGGTGGTTGATTAAAAATTAAATATATTAATAAAGGAAATTGAATAAAAAATTGTAAAAATAAAAGGAGGGGTTTTGATTTGGATTTTTGTGAGAGAAACTATGTACAATGATTTTGTCCCCAGGGAAATGAGCTAAGGGTAGGGGTCCCTTCACTATGATTTGCTTCCTTACCGGTGGTGGATGCCAACTCGGAAAAACTTGTAGGCATTCATTGTTTGCCATGCGTCTAAAATGATAATATGAGTCATTCATCTTGGGTAAATTACCTATTTGGTATCTCACTTATTCTCTCATTTATGTTTTAGTCACTATTTGTTTTTGACAAAATCACATCTAACATGTTATTTTTAACAATTTTATTTAATCAATTAGGTGGTGGTGTGTCAATATCTTATTGGTTGAATAAAATCAAAGAAAATAACATGTAAGATATGATTTTGCCGAAACGAATAGTTGAGTGACCAAAACAGAAACTTGAGAATATGTGGACTACCAAATAGTTCGTTTACTCTTTTATCTATTGCTTGGGGACTCTTATTTCAAAAAATTTCTTGGGTCAAATTATGATTTTTAGTCCCTCTATTATACTTTAAATTTGATATAATTTTATTTTTCATTTTCATAATATCATTACTCATTAGTTGATTTTTTAGAAGTGGATAATGATTTCGTGACAATTGACAGAAGCATTGACCCACTAGGTAAAATACTAAAATGTAATGGTTTAAGTTTAAAAAATGATAAAATTGTATTATAAGATTCTCATAAAATATAAATTTCAATTTAATTGTTTAAAATTTTATTAAATAATAATTTAAAATAATGATAAAATTATATTTTAATTTTTTGAATTTTATAATTTATTTTTGGTGTCTTAAAATAATTTTTAGTTTCATCCCTAGTCGGAGCTAAGTTTTCTTGATTTAGACATGTTCATTGGTTGTACTGGAATGTTTTCTCATTCAAATTGGGAATAAATAATCTTTGAAATAATTATGAGGGTCACGAGAAAACTAGGTTTTGTTGTTAATATGTGATCAACCATTGGTTTTGACCTTTGTGTATGGTTTTTGTTTCTATACGCGTCATATTTCAAACACTTCATACGTTTTGCCATTATTTTAAATGAAAAAATTTTGATACACAGACCGTGTAAACTTTAATTTATACGCGCCTTTTAGCTTTAGGGGTTAGGGTTTTAGTTTAGGATTTAAAGTTTAGGGTTTAGATTGTATGGTTTAGAATTTAGGTTAATGTTTAAAATTTAGTGCATAGGGTTTAAAGTTTAGGGTTTAATTTTTTAGGGTTAGTGTTAAGAATTTAAGATTTGAGTTTTTATAGTGTAAATACACAAATTTGTGTAAAATTAATTTTACACAGTCTGTATATCAAAGTTTTACCCTATTTTAAACCCTCCAAGCAATAAAAATTCAAAATACCAATAAAATAAAATTGAGAGTAATAAATAATAAATCCATTTGAATATATAACTTTTAAGAACTTACAAAAACATATGTATCAACTGAACTTCAACTCAAACACTTATTGTTCTTAATTAACGAAAATTGTATGTAAAATCTTTAGGGACAGAGTTAGAATTAAAATTAAATAAAAAATATAAACATTTATTAATTTATTTTTTCAAATTTTCCATATAAATAAAAGGTAAAATAATTGTGGAAGAGGATAACAACCTCTCCCAGATTATACGTACCTCTATCACTGAACATGCCGTATTGATTATAATATTTGATAATTATTAAATATTTCATAAGACAAAGTGCAGAATAAAATACCTAAGGTGGTGCATTGGCAGGCTTCGCGTGACTCTTATCAGTCTGTGAACAAAAAGACAGACATAATTTTTTTATTTATTTTCGAAATAGATAATTCTTTACCGCGAGTTAATTTAATAAAAAAAAATTAATACGCAAGTCGTATAAATTTTAGTTTATATAAATCTTTTAGTTTAAGGCGTTAGGGGTTTAGTTTAGAGTTTAAAGTTTAAAAGTTTAGGTTTTATGGTTTATAATTTAAGATTAGTATTTATAATTTAGGGTATATAGTTTAGAGTTTATGGGTTAGTTTTTAGGGTTCATGGGTAGTAATTTAGGATTTGAGTTTTATAATGTAAATATGCAGGTTTCGTGTAAAATAAATTTTACACAGCATGTGTATCAAAATTTTATCTGCAAAAAGAAATTTTATTTATTAATATACTACTAAAAGTGACTACAACGTCCATAAGGAGCATCCGTTCTACACCAAGTTAAGTACCTCGTCAAAAATCTTTCTAAACTTAAATAGAGAAAAAAAAATACATCCTATTATATAGTTTAAGACACGTAAAAAAACAAATGATTAAATGAATAACGTATTATTAAATAGCAATGATAAACCATAATTGATGAGAGCTAATATTATATAAAACCATCATCTAATTAATATGCAGTACTGCTGGATTGCAATTGCATAATTACACTCACATTAGCTCTTAAAGCTGTATTATTATATCATTCATATTATTCTTCTTCTTCAAAAATAATGACCATTTAAAGTAAATTCGGTGCACCAACGGAGTTGGTTCAAGTGATAAGCAGCCTGATATCGTTTAAGTAAGTCTCTAGTTTGAGATCTTGTGTATGCAAAAAAATTCGATGACAAACTCACATATCAAAATTAGGTGTGCGACACAGGTCAATCCGAATTAATATAGACAAAACCTTAAAAAATTGTCACAACAACCAAAAAAACAAAAGTAATAATTCGGTACAACATTAATAAAAAATGTTACATACTTATTCCCAAGTTCCATGATTGCTCACTTTATTTATAACTCTGTTTCTTTACCCTAGATGCCCCGTGCATTAAATAATTAAAGAAGACAAATGTGGATATTGGAATATTTAATAAGAGCAATGACCACTAAACCGGGTTTCAATCGCATTAGCATAATATTAAATTAATTTTGTATTTTTTATGTGTGTAATAATTTGATAGTTAAGTTTAGTAACATAATTGTTAATATTGTTGTGCATGTAAAATATGATATTTGTACCTTATAGATCAATAATATTGTTATTGTAATTGTTCGGTTGACATTGTTATCGGTATAATACACATAATGACGTGAGATTAAACATGTTAAGCACTCAATATCCTCCGATATATAAACATAAATATTATCATTATATGGCTTAATATAAAAATAAGTGTTCAAATCATACATCTTGTTAACTTTAGATGCCTAAACTATTTTCTGGTAAAAATGAGTGTCTAACGTTTTATTTCGTTAATTTTAAGTGTTTGATAATTAATTATCGCTAAAAAAATTCGTTAACCAATTAAAATTTGACATGTGACATGTTTTAATTTCAAATTTCTTTTAATTATTTTTTAATAATTTAATTTTTTCAAAAAATCCATAAATTTAAAAAAATCTAAAATAGTCCCCAAATCCCTAACATCCCCAAACCCTAAATCTTCACCATTACTGATAACGATTGATGGTGGTAGCAGTGAGGATTTGGGGATTTGGAGTTTTGTGATTTTAGGATTTGGGGACTGATTTGGAGATTTTTGAGATTTTTGGAATTTTTTTAAAAATAAAATAAAAAAATCTAAAAAATAAAATTTTAAAGATTTTGTCCCAAAAATTTTAAAAAATTAAAATTATTATCACATATCAAAACATTGATTGAATAACGGATTTTTTAAACGGCCTTTAATGACCAGACATCTAAAATTGTAAGTTGCAACGTATAAATGTTAGGCACCTAAAGTTTAAAAGATGTATACTTTAGACACTTGTGTATTAAGCCTCCTTATTTTTATGAGTAAACTTTTGATATACGTGTAAAAAAAATTACACAAGCTCGCATACTGACTCTTTAAAAACTAAAATATAAATCCATAAAATCCTAAATTTTAAACCCTAAGCTAACTATTTAACCCCTAAAATAGAAAGACTAGAGTAGTCTTTATTGTGTATTGAATAATTTTCCTATATTTATATGTATTGTGAAAGTTATTGTTCTCACCTAATTATTTATGACCAAAATTAAAGCATGAGATAGATAGAGACCTAATTTGGGATAGAACATTTTAAATTAATTTATTTTTTTAAATAAATATATATTTTTAATATGAGTTTAAATTTGATACACAGACACAAGCCTATTTATTTATACTATAAATCAAAATTAAACATAAACCTTAAATTCTAAATATTAACCTTAAATTCTAAATGTTACAACCCAACACCCTAAACTCTAAATCCTAAACTAAATTTTGAACCCTTAAAACTAAAAGAGAAAAAGTTTGATACACAGTCCGTGTAAATTAAAGTTTATACGTGCTTTTCAAATTTAGGGGTTAGGGGTTTAGTTTAGGGTTTAAAGTTTAGGGGTTTAGGTTGTAGGGTTTAGATTTTAAGGTTTATGGTTAAAGTTTAAGGTTTAGGGGTTAAAATTTAGGGTTTAGGGTTTAGGGGTTAAAATTTAGGGTTTAGAGTTTAGGGGTTAGGATATTAGGGTTTTAGATTTTAAATTTTATAGAATGGTTATGTAAAAATATTTTACACTAGCTGTGTATTAAAATAAAACCCAAACTAAAAAGCTTGTGTAAACTAAAATTTACACAAGATATTTTCTCTTTTAATATGTTAACATATTGTAGATAGTAAATCACTTTTCCAGAATTTGATGATAGTATTGGAAAAGTGCATTTTCTATGTTTTTTTGGATTAATATCACTTTCGACACCTGTGCTTTACTCAAATTCTCAGCTTGGTCCTTTTACTATTTGTTTTTCTCAATTTGACCCTTGTACTGTCATTCGGTCTATCAATTTATCTGGTTGTCATTTTTTGTTAAAAAACTATATAATCCAATCAAAACATGCCTCGTGTAATAAATCTTAAAGGAATTCTATAAAAATATAGAAAATTAAAAAGTATATATAAAAATGGAAAAAGTATTAAAAAATCTCACATTTCTTCAGAATTAATAGTTTTAATATTAGCAAATACGTTCATTTAATTTAAACGAACAGAACTGGAATAGAGTTTTAATTAAAAAATAAATGAATAAATACAAATACAAATCTATTTTTTAAAACTTCATTAAAACATGTGTATATTAAATTTTAATATCTAATATATAGTAAAAATAAATAAATGAATTAGATTTCCTAACTGAGTAGGGCAAAGCTTGCAAGAATAAATGAAATTGATTAAAGGTTAGTATAGAATTTAAAATCAAACCAAAAGCAATAGCTTTGAACAGCTCATAGTTTGGCCCCTACTTGTCTCATTATTTATAGCTCTTTCAAATGTGCTTGAGATAGCCTTTATCCGTTTTGGGACCATCCCCATTCATATGATTATATTTAAGGACCCTAAACATATTTTTTTATTCAAATAGATACATGCATTGTACCAATGTTTGATGTATTTGAATATTTGCACAAAATCACAACTAATGATTACATCGAAATAAAAACACTAATATAATTTTTTATTTGATATCCCTTATTATGAACATTCAAGTTCGAAATCCGTGACCGTCCCTCTCAATAATATCATCTTTAAGGTTTAAGGTTAAATCCACTCCTTGAAAGAGCAACGCACTTGATTATTACACCCAACACTAGTCGAGAGATGTAAACGAAGATTTAATCATATAAATAATCATAAAATTGCCTTGGTAAGAAATAAAATGAGGATTGAGTTCAGAAGTACCATATATAATATGAAGATGGATAGTCCCATAAGGTTATCAAAAGAAAGATGGTACCAATATTTAGTGGTTGAAAGAAATGCATAGGAGAGGTGTATATATAATATATATGAAGATGGAAAATTCCAAAATGTCATCTATGGCAAGTAGTTATGAATATTTAGTGGTCGAAAGAAATGCATGGGAGAGGTATGTGTACTTGCTCCTTGTTGTCAATTACAATAAGGTTTATATATCGATTTCTTTTTTAGCAATAAATTGATTTTATTAAAATAAAAAAAGATACAACAAAATACACTCAAAACATGAAGAGAAATTTGACGGCTCTGTTCATCAAAAGATCTCAAACAGAAAGAAAATAAAACATGAAAAACAAAGGGCGTGAAAAGAACAAATTGAAATCTTCGCTTGATTATGTCCTTCATCGTCCATAGAAATCCAACAAACAAATCTCTTCGTCTCTAATCAACTAGACACTTAAGCAGTGATGTATGAGATCTGATCGAACAAATTAATATTGTAGATTGCTCTGCTAATAGTTATGAAAACAACGTTAAACTATCACGAAAAAGTATCTAATCATACTAGACCGTTGATCTTTCCTGATTTGGGACCGCTAAAGTATATATATGTATATTCAAAGATTGTTTTTTTTTTCCTTGAAAATTGAAACACCCTGTTCATTGTATTTCTTAAAATGCTTGAGGTGAGAGATGCTTTCTCATGAATGTTGGTTGAGAGAAGTAAATAAATGGGGAATGGTTGGAATATATGTAATTCACCAACCCAACAACAAGAAAGGAGCAAGCTCGGCGGTGAGTGCGAGAGCCGGTGGCCCTTTTTATGATTGCAATTTCTTTAAAGATTCCAATTGTAATTGGACTCTCACATTGGACGCGTGATTGGTTCCTATGCTTTTCTTTATTATTATCATGAAATGCCAAGGAAACACCATCATTGATATGCCCTTTTCAAAGGGGAATTTGCCAACTTATTCTTGGAATTTGAGTTCCTTCACCAACACTCACAAGGAAAAAATGTATTAGGTATTCGAATTTCGATCGTTTTTTTTTAAATGAAAAGGGTCACGTTAAAAACTTCCTACACAACCGAAATCCAACAAAATTCGACTTCGAAAATTGGTACGAGAAAAAGAGTAATAAGATGAATTTATTAACTTGATAAGTCATATCAAGTTTCGATCTCTAATTTGCTAAATAAAATTGCTTTATACAATTGTCACTTTTTTTGACAAACTCAATTGTCACTTTCTACGATGAAATAACATATAACGGCTAGAATTTGAATTCCAACTTGAATATTGCATATTCGAATTTTAAATTTAATGAATGAGAAAGTTATCTCCCTTTTATATTTGTATATAATTTAGACTTCTTAGCTAATAAGGTCTTGCCTCAAATTGTAAGGTTGAAGTTTTAGAATTCTTGAAGTTTGGGGGTTCGAGTTGTTGTGTATGGATTCTTTAGTTAGATTAAGTTGCTGATAGCGACAAAATTAGGATGGTTTCATGGGAGTACGATTGATTAGCTTTGAAATTGTTAGGGACTTAAGAAGTATTTAAACCGAAGAATAAGGCTTAGTTTGCCGTTGAGATTGGAAAACTAGCTTTGGGGGGGGGGCAAATGCTCGTTTTAAAAAGCTGAAAAATTCAGCTTCCATGAACGCCCATTTGGAGGGCTGATAAAGGTGGGCAAAAGCTCGTTGGAGATCAAACCAGGAGTTGTTTGGCATTGAGATTGAGGGCCAAACGATCGTTGGAAACACTGGCCACAACCAAAAACGGAACCTAAGTCTATCATTTAATTTGTCTAATTTCAAAAATGATAGACTTAAAATGTAATTAAACAAGGGAAATTGAAGAAGTGACGACGTAATCTTAAAGATTTCGAAGCTGATAATGATTTTAAACACAACTAAATCAGAAAAGTTTAAAGTAGTTTTGTCCTCATTTACTAAGCTAATTATTCAATTCAACGTTTTTAATGATTGATCATGATAAATATATACTTATTATAAGTGTTGATGCAATTGAAAGTTATAATTTAAGAAAAAAATAGTAGACTATTTAGTGAATTAAATAGAATTTTTTCTATGAGCAAGGGTAAATAACTTTATGCTATTGGCTTAGGTGTGTGTGAAACCTTATTACCTAGGACAAACGGAAAATAATTCTTTTATTCTAGACTTGAATCATTGGGTCAAAATGCCAATTCAAGATAGACTTTATATTTGAGAGCTAGGCATCATTATGTTTGATAATTCTCTATGTATAAAGTATGGTTTAGTTTATTAATATATACATCTAAACTATTATCTGATACTATCATTTTTAAAATTCTTTTGATACATGATAATGTCGCATGTCAATTTTTTTTAACGGTTAATTACGAGAATAAAATCAACGACCAAAAAAATTAGGGGTAGAATTAAGAGAGAATCTGTGGAGCCACGACCCTCTAAATTTTTGAAAAAAAAGATTTTAGTCCCTTAAAATTTTAAAATATTTAATTTTTGACCCCACAAAAATTTTAAAAACTCATATTGATTTTTAATTTTTTGATTTTTTTAATTAAATTCCTCATATAAATTTTAAAAGTTCTCATTATGCCACTCGAAATTTCAAAAATTTTAGTTATGCCTCAAATTTTTTGAAAATTTATAAATAAAACCTTTCAATTTTTTTGTTTCAGTATCTATTTAAAAGAAATAAATTGACCATGACAAACTCTTTCTTCAAATTTTCCCGCCGAATGAAATGAAGAGAGCTAAAGTTATGAAGAAATTGTAAAATAAGGTGACAATTTCACTATAGTATATATATCAAACATTTATTAAGCCGTAGTTTATTTAATAGCAATGAAATAGTGATGAAAAATTAGGATAAACTACTTGAATGGTCACATAACTATGAGAAGATTTTATTTTGACCACTATTCCTTCAATTCTGTTATAAGACCACTTAACTATTTAAACGATATCAATTAAGTCACCTGCCGTTAAGACTTACTGAAGAGATGACGTTATAATTGTCAGAAATTTGTATAATTACACATTTTAAAAAATAACGATTAAAACATAACCTTTCCATAATTATATGGTCATTTATGTAGTTTACCCCAAAAATAAAAACTAGTGTATTAAAATCAAACATCTAAGAAAGAAGAATATAATCATACAAATAAACTAGGTTTAGAGAGGGTTTTTACGAGTCCCGTTACCTTAAAAAAAACTACAATAAGTCTAAGAAAGAAGATGATTCCCTCCGATGGCATAAAAGAAAGTGGTCATACTTTTAGTTAGATAGCAGCCAAATTACCAAACGTATGTATGTCTCAAAAGTGACAGACATCCTTCACCTAGAATTTTTGTAACTTTGTTTACATTTTTGTTCCATGACAGAGTACAATTATTTTTCCTACAGCTCGAATGATGGGATAGGTGCCCATTTGTTATGGAGACGAATATTTCGAATACCGGATTTATAACATTCGATAAATTTGAATTCGAATTTTAATATTTATATTTATTTTCTTTCACAAAAATGAAAACATCTTCCTTTTGAAGGAGTTGGGTGGCTGAGAATAGTTTTAGAAAAAGTTACCAGCAGCAATGAGAGAACTCAAAAATAATCTAAAGTTGCATTATTGAACTTAAAATATCTTTCTTTCGTAAGCAATGTTTAAGCCCGTAAATGAACCGAACCTTTAGCAAACTGTTCGACGAGAAGTTCGTTTATGTTCATTTATTTATTAAACGAACGAACATGAACAAGAGTTTTTGTTCGTTTAATTAAATGAACAAACACGAACAAAGGGCTCGTTCGTTCATTTATGTTCGTGAATGTTCGGTAATCCGTTCGTTTATGTTCGTTTAAATTTATTCACATATGTCTAGGGGTGAGCATTAGATCGAGTTGAGACAAAAAATTTCGAGTTATTTGTTAAAAACTTCCTTTTTATTAGCTAGGGGTGTTCATTGTTCGGTTAAACCGAACCAAAACAAAATTGATTAATCTGTTAATAATTTAGGTTTCGGCTAATGATTAAGAGTTTTTCAAATTTCAATTATCGATTAATTCGGTTTAAAATCGGTTAATTAACTGAATTAATCGAACTAACCTAAAATATTAAATATTTAACATATTATATATATTTGTTTATGTTCGTTTGTGTCCGTTTATCATTTTTAACAAATGAACATGAACGAACAATAACAAGCTACATTCCTTAACGAACGAACACGAACAAAAAATTTTATGTTCGTTTATGTTCGTGTTTGTTCATTTGTTCAGTTAAAGTTAAACGAACGAACATAAAAATACCCTCGTTTGTGTTCGTTCGGTTCATTTACAGGCCTAGCAGTGTTTAAATGATATTAAGTGTCGTATAAATAATTTTAAATACATTTAGAAGAATATTTGACATCATATAAATATTGTTTCTAAAATTACATTTTCACAGAAAGTATATCAGATAATGATTTTAAAATAAATCCATGATAAATTGATTTTTCCTTTCAATTTTGAATTTAATTTCTTGTGGAAAATGATTATTGTTAATTAGTTATAGATAATGCTTTTTGGACAAAAGAGAAGGAGAAAAGAGTTCAATTGGCAAGCTGGCAGTTCATAATTCCATGTACTTGCCCAAGCTACTTTTTCCCCAAACAAGCCCATAACATGCTGACTATTTGTCGGATTTCTTATTATGTAAGCCCATTCCATTATTTGTCTCTACTTTAAATTTATTTAAATATAATTAAATAATTTGTTAAAAATAATATTAAATACGCTATTTTTTGATTAAGTAGAGAGTAATTATATTCCCAAGATAAATATCAAAATTTAAACTAATATAAGATAAAACAACATAAATATCATTGACCAATCGGTCAATCAATGAATGTCCGTATTAAATAAATTATTAAAATGTATTAATTGGAATTCAAACACATGACTAAAACTTTTTTAAATATATTCTTTTACGACTCACTTATAGTCATTTAATAATTTATTTTTCATAAATGAAATTGTTTAAATAATTTTTTTCTTTTTAATGTACATCTACAAATATTAAAATCTTGATTGAATTTGATGTCACGAGTTAACTTGAACACCAATTTAGTTTGAAATTGTAAAGTTATCCTTATTTATAAAAGGCTTAAATCAAAAAACAGCCCTCAAACTATGTCCTTTTTAGGCTTTTGGCCCTTAAAATATGATTTAGGCAAAATAGACCTTTAAACTATCATTTTGGTCACTTTAAGTCCCTAAACTATGATTGGGCAAAATAAGCCCTTAAACTATCATTTTTGATCACTTTAAGTCCATGGTTACAAAAATATCATTTTATAGATTTTTCTAACATATATAAATATTTATGTTCTAAGGGAAGAAAAGGGGTGCTCTTACCAGGTATAGAACCCATGACATAAGGGACTATAAGGGAACAAAGGTGAACAGATTGGTCAACCGGCCAAATGTGCTTACTCAAAATTTTTAAATGTATCGAAATATATTGATATTTAAAGTCTTGGATGAGTTTGGTGTCACTAGCTAACCGAATGTCAATTTAATTTGAAGTTACAAAATTATCCTTCTTTATAAAGTATCGTAAATGTTATTGTAAGAGTTTTATTTTCACACTTTCATAAATCATTAGATAAAACTATTAAAATACATTACTTGATATCCTAAATCCTAATATAAGACCAAAGAAATTAATTGACAAAATTATAATATAAAATCTAATATTTAGTCTAAATATCATTTAAGAAAATAAATAAATAAATCCTAGTAAAATATAAAAGGGCAAAAGGGAAATATTGTATTCAAACTTTGTATAAGTATGGACATGGATGAAAATTTTAATATATTTTCTAGGCTTTAAAGGCCCATTATCCCCTTAAACTATGCATTTTTCTTAAATTGGCGTCTAAAATATTTTTCAAGATGTTTTATTCTCTGAATTAAAAATCGTGACTTTTATTATTTTTTTTTGTAACGTCTGTTTTAAAAAAAATTGCCCCAATTAGATTGCGCCACGTGACTCTTTTGACGAAAAAAATTGATTGACTTTAATAAAAATGAGTAAATGATACGGTGAGTCTCTCAAATTTTATATTTATTCAATCTAACTATTTTCTTACTCTCTCGTTTCAACCATAGCTCCCTCGAACAAACCCTACAAAACGTGTGTCCACATAAGATGAACGCTGCACCTGGAGAATTGGAATCCAATTAATTTCAATGCGACTGCTCTGCACTTGGAGAATTGGAATCCAAGTAATTTCTTCGAAGTGCATCGTATTTCATACAGAACACTGAAAATGGCAGCCTTTAGACGCCAATTAAACATCTTTATTCCATCCCACACTTGATTTTAAAATATATTTTTACCCGAAAAGAAAATACAGTTATGTATAAATATCCCCACTTTCTCTTCAACTTATCATCACTTTCATCTTCATTCCCTGATTTTTCTCTACATCCACACACGGTTGTTTCAGTTTTCTCTCCAGCCAAACACAGACGATGAAGCTCTCCGGTTGTAATCTCCATGGAATTACAGTGATTGTCTTTGTTATGTTAAGTATAAATTCAACGTCTGCAGTAACAAAGTTCAGTGTTTTGAACTTTGGGGCTAACCCAAACGGTCGAACCGATTCAACTGATGGTTTCCTCCGGGCATGGAGTGCTGCATGTGGCTCGGCAGACTCGAGCTTCATATATGGAGGAGGGTGTCGTTTATCCATTTTTATTGTTTGCAGATGCATATTAGGGTTAATCCTGGTCTCATTTGCAGCACGAGACCTGTCCTTGACCACCTTCTGGTTAGAAACCTCATTGGCTTTTGTTGGTTGAGCCCCAAGTTCTCAAGCATAGAACCATATTTCAGTCCCAAGTTCGATACAGGCCTGAAGGACAGCATCACATCTACTTTTGAATTAGCAAAAAATTTACCCAGCAACATTGAGTAGGTTTGTTGCATGTTAGACATCAATAATTAGTCTCCCCATTCATTAATTAGTAATTATCACTATTTCATCAGAGAACCCTTTTTTGTTGCCTGAAACAACTTTTTTTTTTTTGTGATGCGAAGCAGTGGCCATCACTTGAAGGGTGCAAAGACAAAAGGGACTTATTATCAAGTTGAGGAGAGACTAACAATCAAAGCTCTGGATTTCTTTCAGGAGACTGGGATCCAGGATGCCCAAGCCTAAGCTTTGTTGCCTTCAAATTCAAACTAACATTGCTTCCATCCGAAGTATAGGGGTGTTCAAAAATATTAAATCCGATTATCCGTTGATCCGATCCGAAAATTCGGATATCCAATTCAATTTTTATTTTCGGATGAGATATCCGATTCGATTTTAAATTTTTCGGATAGGATATGGATCACAATATTTCAAGTTTTAGATTATCCGAAAATCCATCAATATTAATCTTTTTATATTTAACAATTTGATGCTTGTTATATTCGACAATTAAAAAAATCAAAATTTTCGTATATGTGAATCTTGTTATATTTAGCAATTTGTTGTTTGTTATATTAAAAAATCTGAAGTTTCATAAATACGAACTTCAAATTCGAAAAAAATAGTTAAATCAAATTATATTTTTGGATAATCGGATATCCGAATATTCAGATTCTAAATCGGATACGGATCATTATATAATCGATCTAAAAAACCGAATATCTAAAAAACGAATCAAATCCGATCCGATATCTAACAATAAACATCCTAACCTGAACCAGGGACGACAACAAGCACGGAGAAAGGGAGGAACATAGAGATGGGGAGTGATTTGATGTGCTGCGTGTGCGTGGGGAGGAAGAAAGGTGCAGCGTTCATCCCATGTGGAGACACACATTTTGCAGGGTTTGTTCGAGGGAGCTATGGTTGAAAGAGGGAGGGAGAAAATGGCTAGATTGAATAAATATAAAACTTGAGAGACTAAACAAGTCATTTACCCATTTTTATTAAAGTAAGTCAATTTTTTTGGTCAAAATAGGCACATAACTCGATCTAATTAGATCATTTTTTTTAAATGAACATTATAAAAAAAGAACTAACAGAGATCACAATTTTTAATTTAAGAACAAAACGTCACGAAAAATATTTTAAGAGGCAATTCGAAAAAAATTCATAATTTAGAGGGTAAGCCCATTTTATATGGTCAAGGTCAAGCAGTACTGCTCACAATATGTCTACGTTTAATATAATACAATATTTTATATCCATACGGCATTATTTTGGCTTAATATACCAATCAGCCCTCGGACTTAATAATATTTCTCAATTTAGTACCTAAACTTTGCTTTAACACTTCAATATCTTAACTTGTTAATCATTCTTAAAATGGCACCTATAGCCAATGATGCTTATTTTTCAAAGGTTTAATATAATAAACTGAGAATGATTTCTTAATTTATGTAAAAAACTGTTTAACAAATCTAAATTGCTTGATTACTAGTTTAAAACCGGTATGGCCGGTATAATATTAACTACATTGGTTCTAATTTTGCAAAATCACATTATCGTGGAATAAATTATTTTTCCTAATATTTATAAAAATGTTATAGTTTAAAACAAGGGTAAGTGTTGCGGAAAACGAGTTATTTTCCACACAAACGTAACTTAAAAAATGAACTAAAATATTAAGATTGAAATTACAAAAACACAGAACGGCAAATCTGTCAAACCACTGAATATTGTAATTCAATGAAAAAATCTTATACTGAACAAACAAAATAAATAACGACAAGAGCGCATCAAACTTACGAGGTTGAACGGAATATCATCTACTTCTCGAACACTACCATCGGATGATAACTTCACTATTATCAAAATGGTACAAACAAATAAAATTCTCTAAGAATTCTCAAATATTACAAATGGGAAAAGAAAGAACCGAATGAGAGAGATGGTTAAGGATGATTTAAATGAAAAAGATTAGACCTATTTATAGTTGAACTCCAAAGGTCAACTTGTATATAACCTGAAAAGTTTAGGGACCAAAAATGAAAGTATCCCCTAATTTTTTTCCTCCATTTTAAGTGAATACATATAATTTCATATTAAATGTCTTTGAAACTTTCTATGTTTCAAGCCTTCTTTAACGGTTAAGAGTTATAAAATATTAAAGTTGACTTTTCTATTAAATATTATATTTATGAAGTAATTGTATTAAGGTCTAATTTTGAATACATTATTGTTGAGCTTTGGAAATTGAATGGACAATTTGGTCAATATTAACGGTTTGAAAAGTGAGACACAATAGATTCATAGATTGCAAATGCAATAATCACTGCCTATTTTATAGCTAAAATTTTATTTAAAATTTTTTGAGTCGAGTCAAATTTGTGAAATTACCATTTGAATCAAATTTTGCTCACCCCTTATATATATATCCATCTCCAATGGTGGAATTGATAAGTCAAGAGAGAACTTGGACGATTAGGTTGGAAATTTAATTTAGGGTAAAGTGCACAAATAGTTACTAAACTATCCCTAAAATTACAAAACGATTATCAAACTTTCAAAAATTATATAATAGTAATTAAACTTTAGTTTTTATTATAAAATGGTCACTGAGCCGTTAATTGGGAGACGCTACAACTATGAAAATTTGTATAATAATATATTTACACATTCAATCAATTCAGACATCAATACTGGGGGATAAATTAGGAATAAATTGATTAAATGTGTCAAGATGGAGGATTAAATGTTATATTATTCAAATTTACGTAACTGTCATGTCACCCAATTAACGACATTTAACAGCTCAGTGACCATTTTGTAACAAACACTAAAGTTTAAAGCCTATTATGTAACATTTAAAAGTTTGATGGCCATTTTGTATTTTTAGAGATAGTTTAGTGACGATTTATGTACTTTACCTTTTAATTTATTACTTGAAAATATTTCCAAGGAATTGAATTACGTATAGGTCAGAATGTTATATATATATATATATATACACACACACAAATAGCTGGGATTTTTGAATCAAACTTGTACCGCGCCCCCCGCTAGTCTATGAAACTTCAGTTTGGTTCACATGGCGGCTAAAAGCATTGCCTCTATAAATAAGGAAATCTCTCGTTGAACTCTTCACAAATTCATCAGTTCAGAAAAATGAAGTCCCTTCACCATTTGCTGTTGCCTTTCGTTGTTGTTTTCTCATTGGCATTGTCAACTTCGGCTGATAGCCATGAGGATTTCCTTGATTGCCTTTCTTCGTATCATCCTGAGGAATCATCTTCGATTTCTCGAGTTGTCTACACCGAACAAAACTCGTCGTATTCTGCGATTTTAGAGTCTTCGATTCAAAATCAGAGGTTCTCTACGCCGAATACTCCGAGGCCTTTGGTGATCGTAACACCGTTGAACACTTCCCATGTTCAAACAACGATTCATTGCTCGAAAAGAAACGGACTCCAAATTCGAACTCGTAGTGGTGGTCATGATTTCGAAGGTCTTTCGTACGTCTCTGATGTTCCATTCATCGTTGTCGATTTGTCTCAGTTGCGATCGATTGAGGTCGATGTCGAGAACCAAGAGGCATGGGTTCAATCAGGTGCAATCACCGGTGAATTGTACTACAGAATCAATGAACGAACACGAATCTTACGTTCCCAGGTGCTCTATGCCACACTGTGGGAATTGGTGGATTGATTAGTGGTGGTGGTTACGGTTTATTGTTCCGAAAATACGGACTCGCGGGGGATAATGTAATCGACGCGCAATTCCTCGACGCTAACGGGAGAGTTCTCGATAGAAGATCGATGGGCGAAGATCTGTTTTGGGCTATTCGAGGAGGTGGAGGAGGTAGCTTCGGGATCGTTCTCTCGTGGAAAGTAAAATTGGTTCCAATTCCATCGACCGTGACTGTTTTCTCAGTAGGCAGGACATTGGAAGAGAACGCAACACAACTTCTCCACCGTTGGCAATACGTAGCTCCCAATCTTCCGAATGACATATACTCGGTCGTCTCGATATCGACGATGAACGCTACCGAAAACACGAGGACGGTCCTTGCCCAATTCAGTTCAGTGTTCCAAGGCAGTGCGAACGAGCTCATGCCATTGATGCAAGAGCGATTCCCCGAGCTCGGACTCGTTAGGGAAAATCTCATCGAAATGACTTGGATCGAATCTCTAATTTTCTTGACTCAACTCCCAAATGAATCTCCGGAAATTCTACTCAACAGGACCTATAGAAACACCCTTCTTTCTCCTGCATTCAAAGCGAAATCTGATTACGTGAGGAAACCAATGCCAGAGATCGCATTACAAGGGTTATGGTCCCAACTTCTGGAGGACGTCGCAACCACTGCAACTCTGAACATCATTTCCTACGGCGGCAAAATGGACGAATTCCCGGAGAGTGCACTTCCATTCCCGCACCGGAAAGGCACCTTATACAAGATAAACTACAACATTGGGTGGCGAGAGGAGGAAAACAGCAATCCTCAGAAGTATATAAATTGGATTAGGAAAGTTTACAGGTACATGGGTGCTTTTGTTTCGAAATCTCCACGAGAAGCATACATTAATTACAGGGATCTTGATATCGGAAGGAATTACGACGACGGCAAGACGAGCTATAAGCAGGCGAGTGTTTGGGGTCGGAAGTATTTCAAGAGGAATTTTGATAGGTTGGTTTATGTTAAGTCGAAGATTGACCCAGAGAATTTCTTCAGACATGAACAAAGCATTCCTCCTCGTTTCCATTGATTGGAGATAACAAGATTATATATTTATATTGTGAGTTGTTTGGTTTTAGGTGTTGGTTAGAATAAAGTTTGTCTTTTGAATTCAAATCTCATTCAGTTTATAATGTGTAATAAGTACTCATTCAATTTTAATACTAATATTTACTATCTTCTTTCTTCAATGTTACTTGGTGGTCGAATATGATCATTCTTATATAATAATAATTAATTAAATCAAATGAGATAAAACGCGAATAATTTTTTTTTTACTTTTTTCGGTGCCTTTTTATGTCCCAACGTTAAAAAATTAAATACTAAACTCTAACTCTAAATTCTAAATTTTAAACCCTTAAAAGTACATCATATCCCAAATTTTCTAAATTGTAAACTTAAACCCATGGATGGACCGAGGGGGCAGGAGGAGGCGGTCGTCCTCCTAAAAATTTGAAATTCCTATACAATTTAGAAATGTTTTAAATTTTTTATGTATTTTCTATTGAAAATCTATTTTCGCCCTTAAATTTTTATAAGTTCGCCCATTAGAAATTTATAGGTTCACCCCCTAACCTAAAGTTCTATGTTCGTCCCTGTAAACCCTAACCTTAAACCTAAACCCTAAACTAAATTTTTAGTATGGGGCATATATAGGGGCACTGAAAAGGGGCAGGGGATTTCTATTCATGAGGCACTAAATCACTTAAGTAAAGTCAGTGATTCGAACCCTAGCGTTGTGAATGAATCAATTGAGTTGGAAGGGTCGTGTCCATAATAATCTTATGAGGTACTCGGTCTGGATTAGTTAGTCAATGAGATAATTTATTTATTTATATAATAAAAAATATCATTGTCCAATTAAACTTATCCATAAGCAATTAGTTAAATTAATTGGATAGTTGGATTGAATTTTTCATATTTGGTATTTAGTTGGCATTTATTTTTACGGTAAACTACACTATATGCTCTGAACATTAAGTTTAGTATCGATTATACTATTGAATTAAAAATCGATATTATTTTAGCACTAAACTTTAATTTAGAGTTCAGCTATACTATTGGGATGTTAAAATCCTCTATGTCATCACACGCTGATCGTTAAAATATGCCCACATCATTGATTTTAATGGTATATTTAAAAACTAAACTAAAGTTTAGTGCTAAAATAATATTAGTTTTTAATTAAATGATATAATCGATATACGCTAAAAAATTTAGTAGTATTTGGTGTAATTTACCTTAGTTTAGTGGTACAATCAATCAATTAGTCATAATTTTAAAAAAATCAATAAATTTAACCTCAATATTTAAAAATCGTTTCAAATTGGTTTTAATTTTATCTAAAAATAAACTTATAATTTTTCTCCGATGACATATAAATTATTTCGTTTATAAAATGTTAAAGAATAGGAAAAATAAATAAGGGGATTCGATCACGAGTCTAATCCAAGTAGTTGGCACGTGTAACCACTAAGTCAATCTAAAACTTTGTAAGAATATTGACAACATATAATATATATATATATATATATATTTCTAACAACATAACCGAATTTTATTAGAAAAATTATAAAAAAATATCATAAATACAATGCATCAGAAGAAAAAAAATAATGAAAATTAGTTCATCAAAATCTTATACAAACTTATAAAAGTACAAAAAAGTAAATACTTTCATAAAAATTAGCATACTGTTAAAATTCAGAAACTTCATGATTTTTCTTGTCTCTATCAAAACGAGATGTATTACGGGGTGAAAAAAGAAAGTGAGCGAGCCAAACTATCAGACAGATTACTCCGCTACTCATGACTGGTTACATTGACAAACAACCATCAACCGAGTGAGAATCTATCTTTCTATGACCATCGACAGAATCATAATCAGAAACTAGCGCCGTGAAAATCTCTGTAAGAGCACCAAATGACCACTAAAATATACTAAAATCATGCCAAAACGCAGATGAAACGGAACTATAAAAATAAAAAAATGTGTCACAAAGACAAAAAAATCATGTCACAAAGACATAATTTTTTATTAAAAAAAACAAAAAACAAAAAATAATTTATATATTAAACTGTAGTTAATACAATATATTAAATTAAATGTATAAACTAATATATAATAAATTATTATTATGATAACATTATTTATTATTTTTAAAATATTAATACTATTAAATTATGAATATTTATTACATATTAATTTATATATTTATTTTTAATATATTGTATTGACTACAATTTAATGTATATATAAAATGTTTCCAAGAATCATTCAGAGATTAAGATTGACCTACTGGTTGGGCGTGCCACCTACTTAGTTAATTTCCACCGGTTATAAATGGTAACACGTCACGATTTTATTAGATGAAAAATATTAAATTATCTTTATAAAATTAAGATAGTTTTGAAATGACTTATAAATATTGAGCTTAAATTTATTATTGTTTTGAATTATGACACTATTGATTGATTTTGTAAATATAAAAAATTAAATATATAATTATACAAATTTATTTAACTATTATATTTTTATTTTTGTTAATTTTTAACGGCTAGTGAATTGATTGATACTATTTAAATAGATAAATGACCCGATTAATAAAATTCATAGTTTAGTATTTTTTTGAACCGGTCAAACAAGATATACGTGTAAATCCTTAAAACCAGTCAAACAAGACACATCTCCTGTCTTCTATATCATCCTAGAATAATTCCCCATCCATACTGTCACCGCTATATTCAATCCTAGAATACTTTTCTTGACTCGACTTCCAAATATTTCCCCATCTTCTGTCTTGCTTTATCTCCGTTCTACCATATTCTTCCACAATTACTGCCACCGCCGCCAAGAACGAGGAAGATCAAACAAAGGAATCGCGCATTTATTCCAGTTTATCTCTGCAAACGCCGTCGAGTATACCATCCCTATAAATTATCAAGGACTTAATTATAATATTTTAGGAGGGGCAAAAGCTTAATTATAATGTTTTCAAAATTATCAGGGGCTTAAAATGTGTTTAAACTATAAAAGTTGAGAGGGGCAAAAGCTTAATTACAAAGGTACAATTAGAAATTGTTAGTTTGAGAGGATATATTATGATGACATGAGAAACTGCGGCTGCATCAGTGAAGGTGGCCATACTGTGTGAGATGAGTACATTCATAATAAAGACCCTAATGAAGACCTTTTTATGCACAACCAAACAATACAGCAGACTGGAGCAACTCACTTTTGAATGATATTAACTAGCTACTTAATAGACCTGGATAGAGTTTATAGAGGCACAAAAGTTTGAAAATGGATTTAGTCCATCACTTTTGAAAAAGCTACGTTTTAGTCCATTACGTTATAGATTTATAATATTTTGGTCACTGAACCGTTAACTCCTATTAGCTTGATGATGTGGTACGCTAGTCAAAAGTTTACTTTTAATTTTACCCCTAAACTTTAGATAAAATATTAATTTGACCTATAAACCTTAGATAAAATATCAACATGACCCCTGACTTGATATTTTAACTAAAGTTCAATAGGCAAATTAATATTTTATCAAAAATTTAAGGTTTAAATTAAAAATAAATCCTTTTGACGAATGTCTAACGTCATTAAACTAATGAGAGCTAACGACTCAATGACCAAAATGTTATAATTCAATAATATAAGTGATCAAAATGTAACTTTTTCAAAATTGATGACCAAAATCAAACATCTCAAAAACAAATGGACTATGTAGTTTTACCGTTGATTATTTTGTTTTTTTTTTCTTTATTTTATGTTTTAGTTTTTCCGAATTTATCTCATTGATTTGTAAAATCATTACTATAAAATCTTAATATAAAAAGAATAAAAAATCTTCTCCCTTTTTAGTGCCTCTATTTAAAGTTTTAGGTTAGGGTTTAGGGAATTAAGGGTATGTATACTTTTTAAGGTTTAGTGTTTATAGTTTAGGATTTAAAATTTAAGTTAGGACTTAGAATTTAATTTTTTTAGTATTGAGGCACCGAATAGTACAGAGGATTTTTGTTCGTATAAAACAAATCAAATATTTTACAAATTAGAAAGCAATTGACTAAAAATCAAGTCGATCTTAGAAAATAATGCTAAAAAGAATACCAATGCCACGAATACAGAAAGGGTCTTATAGTTCATATTGCGAGTCTTTTGGAATGTTTAATAATTTTTATATAATTCAAAAGATTCATTGGAGCGAACTTAATGATTGATTCTTCGCGTTCTGTTAGCCCAATAAAAATATATATTTACCGGAAATCGTGACACTAATCCGGTTTAGTATAGAAATCTAAGTGAAAATAGCTAAATGGAAAAATAAAAAAATAAAAACAGGATAGAACAACCATGATCATAAATATAACTTGGGATTGCTTTGAATTTGTTAACCGTGGGCTGAGACATGAAACCAAACAAAAATGACCCATCTCTACAACTCTTAACCCCTAGTTTGAGGCTATACTTATGACCTGAAATTCGAATTACAACACATAGACTGCGACCTCACCTGACCTGATTGTATATACAAAGAAAAAGTACATATATTCTGTCAAATATGTTCCTAATCGGTCCCCGATAACGGAACCGGGATCCTTGAATTTATATTCTCATCCTACTCTTTCATTTTCCCCCGAAAAAAATCGTCTACGGCATTCATTGTTGCCGTGCCAATACCTTCACGGCACTCGTCCAATGACGATTTCGTGCTATCCTTAGTGTTGTGGGGGTACCTGACCTCTCATTCGTAATATTGATGGCAAGAAAGGAAAATGAACCAAATGGAATGGAGGAGGTAGGACAGGGTAAGAACTCACGCTGACAGAATTTCCGGTGTCAAAATTCTACGTCTTTCAATTGTTTCCTACAATGAAGATTGCACGGCCAACTTCTGAAGATGCTCGAAGAAGATTTGTAGGCTTACATCGTCGGTGAAGATTACATCTGATCCGGCAGCCATGTCGATAGAATTACTGTATGTTGCTGATGGGTTCAACTTTGCTAACAAAAACCTTGCCTGCACAACAAGGAAACTAAAATGAGCCCTTAAAAGAAACTATCTAAGACTGATGAATACCGACATGGAAAGTATCGTGCAGAAGGCCATGCATAGACCACAAAGTGGCAATGCCATGATCATGGCCCTCTGTTTTAGTGGACCCGATTTTCCGGGTTTCAACAAGGTTCAACTCGGCCAAACTATGAAACTTAAGGACTGACAGACTGCAACTGTTACATTATGAACATGGCTTTACAATGTACAACACTGCTTCTTGTAGAAAAGAGTGCACGGGAACACATGCAACCACATAATGCTAAAAAATCGTAAATTATTTTCCCGAGTGCATCCTAAGTCTAAGGAGACACGATGTCGAGAACATAGAGGGCATTTAAAATGTACGTTATGAAATTAGTGAAATTCACAACAGTTTATCAAGGAAAGAAAACATTTTATATTTCCAAATATATATAAAAAGAGGAAAATCCGTCTTCACGATATGTACAGACCTGGGATCCATGCTGATCACATACAACCAATCTAGGGACAGGGAAGCGTTCGTGAATAATCATTTCGGCGTCAACATGGGGTGCTTGCAAAAGCTGTGCAAATGCCTGTCAAAAGAAATAAGCACGCAAATCGGTTGCAAATTGGAACTTAAGCACATTATAAACTACTGATATATGCTGCAATTTGGAGCCGAACGTATATAACATCCTTTCAAGTTTAAAGAGAACAAAAATGAGCAAAGGGTCACTTTTTTGCACACTATGACCGAAATGTTTCGAAATAAATCTTACATTAAGGCAGTACGAACAAGAATGCGCATACCTGATGTTCAGGCTGATTCTGATAACCCATGTTGCGCCACTGTGCTATTGTCATACCATGGAATATAACAATACTGAAATATGCATCAAGCAAGAGAATAAGGTCAGCTGAAATGGAAGCCACGTCCAACAATGCCGGTTGAGGCAGCGAGTTGAATGAATATGATATTAACGATGGTTGAATCATAACAGCCGCATTCGTAATGTTTTCTCTGTTTAATAACATGCGGAAATAGGCAGTTTCATCAGGACTATTGTTAAAAACCTGACACGGAAAGGAACGAGGGCAAACCCGTATAAGAGCATAGGTCGATTACATATTCTAAAACAGGCAGGGACTTAAGAAAAAAGAAACAGTTACTTGTACAAATTGCGAACGCCGCAAATTAAACATAAATTGAGGAAACAAAGAGAAAGAAGGGTTTAATGTAAAAGATGATGGATCATCCTTCCTATATTCGCCAAATTTCGAACAAAGTCGAATGAGACTGCGATCTAACCACCGTGTAGCATCAAACCCCTCCTAGATGAAACAAAATGTAATAATTATGCAACGGAAGCAAGTAATTTAGAAGCAAATAGTCAATAACTGAATCAAAGTCTTGGTAAATTACCTCCATCTCCATCTTCAGAGAAGTTATTCTTGCCATTACAACAGCTGCAGTCTCTTGATCAAAACCTTGTACTAATTCCTAGAAAGGAGATATTATTCACAGTTAGAACAGATTAACCGAGACAGAAATGGAAGTGACAATTATCCGAATTAGCTGACCTACCGATATTCGAAAAAATCCCTCTTAAATATGTCCAAGAAGGACCATATTTAACAAAACAAAAAATGGGATTAAAATGAGAGAATCTAAACAAACCTCTGTACTAACAGCATTCTCCCCCCATCGTCTCGTCACAGTCGTAACTCGAAGCATTGATTTACCATCGGAGTCTTGATAACTGCAATTAAGATACATAAGATCACAATCATAGTATAGATTGAACAAAGTAAAAATACAAATCAAACATATTTTCATTTTAAGGAAAATAAAGAGGGCCCTTTTGTGTAGTTCATGTAGCAAACCTTGTAAGAAACTGCAAATAAAGCTGTGAATTTGCAGCTCCTGGAGCGTTTGATCGCTCAGTTGATGAAATATCAAATAAGACCGACAAGCACGTACTCCTGTCGAGACCACACATTTTCCATGCTGTAGTGTTCCCCTCCCCAATAATCGTGTCAGAGACATTAGCTCCTGCCTGCAACAAGTGTAGTAAATACAGTCTTCTGTTTAGACTGTCTGTTTAAAGAGAATTCGGAAC